>JAQQSZ010000179.1:10238-26854 GCA_028646595.1 Phalanger gymnotis | reverse complement strand
GGAGAAAATCTGCAAGTCAAACGCATGTGAAAATCAATGCTGAAAACTAAACATATTAAAAATAAATTAAAAAAAAAGAAAGTTGATGAGGTTGTGTGAATGAATAAATGAAAAAAAAAAAGGATTTGTTAAGTGCCTACTATGTGTCAGCCCACTGTGCCAGGTGCCTGGGTTATATAAATCCAAAGCTGAGACAGTCTCTACCTTTAAGGAGAGCACACTCTGATGGGAGAAACATCACATAGAGAGCAGGAATGGCCAGAGAAGGAAGAAGAAGTTGTGTTCTGAAAAATCTCAGGGACTAAGTGGAACCAAAGGGGAGTCAATGTGTCAATCCTTTCTAGTAGCAACAATAAAGTTGGATAAGAGAGGAGGCAGCAGCAGAATCTTCCGACATTCTCTAAAAGATGAAGATATCTTATACAGATATTACAATCCAATACATTATGATCATTTAGTCACATAGGCTTACTTACTTGAGGGTAGAGACTATTTACCATACCCTAATATGTATGAATATAATTTTTCTTACTATTTACAATATATTCCATATATATTGCAAATTTCACATTTTATAGCATTACTGTTTAATCAAGGTGAAGGTGACTTAAAAATCCAATATGTTTTTTACCAATATATCAGGACTGGGTGGTGGTGGAGGAATCTGTACTGGAGGCAAGCAATTCAGAGGATAACCATTCTTCACCAGAGCAATTTGTTCATTGTATTGTGTCTAGTGAAAGAAGAAAAGCATAGTTCAGAACATAGTCCATTTTGAACAAACAGGATTTCAAATTAATTTTGATTTAGTTTGTATCCTTAAATGTAGTTTAAGACTATAAATATTAGATAGAGTGTGCCAGTCTATTTAAGAAACTGATTTCTGAAAGTAAATTTAACTAGTTGTTAGTGGAGGAAAAAAGATTTAATATTAATTCAAATATCTTTAGTAATATCACGGCCAATCCATAGATCTCATCATCTCCCTACCCCCTGGTATTTATACTATAAGTCATAAGTACTTAGACATGACCCCCACACCTAAAGTTTAACATATTTTTGACTTGGCGATCTTTCCAATATCTCTGTTTACTCTGTATCATTCCTCAGGTGGCTGGGAAAATGTGGTCTCTTAAAAGAAAACATCGGATTACTACTTCTGTCTCATTGAACAACTCATATAACAACTTACATTTTTATAGCACATTTGAATTTACAAAGAACCTGCCTCACAAGGAAAGTTCACAGTAGGAAAAGGCAAAACAATAACGAAAACCACCTTTCTACTGGTAACATAAGTAGAAAAATGTGAACCTGAAAGATATCAAGTTGGAGAACAACTGAGGCAGTCCTGCTTTGTTTGGTACTTTGTATTATATTAAATGATAATGCTATCCATTCCCTGGATGGAGTGGGGTTGCCAGATCACAGATGGGAAAGGGCATAGAGGAAGGTACAACATGGGAAAACCAGACAAGTTCCTAGCTTTTCCGAAGTCAGTTCAAACAAAATAACAAAGTTGTACTATGAAGTATTATAAATTTCTAAATGAGATGCATCTACCTTTTCATGAAAACACCAAAATACATTTCCATTACCCACGCCACAGCTTTTCCCCACTATCACTTTCACTGATGAAAAGTTTTCTATGAGTTTTGCAAAACAAGAATGGAACGATTTAGATCTGGAAATTAATAAGCTTATTTGCTTTCACTTCATTTTCCCCCCATTCACAGTAATACTAAAAACCAAGTCAGCTGTTTACTTTTGCTCTGTTTATTTTGGGATTAGATTTTAAATTCTAAGAAACTAAATGTGCATGTTATTCCATCATTTCCCAGAAGTTAAGGGTAAAAAAATGACAATTTAAGAAAATCTGCATGTGTGTATAGTATCATTTCCACAGATCAATTCCAAGTCCAAAAAAAAAATACCCGAAACAAACCTCACTTAAGTGGCAGCTAGCTGGCACACTGAGTAGTGCACCAGCCCTGGAGTCAGGAGTACTTGAGTTCAAATCCAGCCTCAGACACTTGACACACTTACTAGCTGTGTGACCTTGGGTAAGTCACTTAACCCCAATTGCCCTGCCTTCCCCCCTCCAAAAATAAAAAAAAACCCTCACTTATTCATTAAATGAAATATAAATAAAACTTAATAAACACAGTGCACAATATCACTTTAATGCATCCAATAACTATTTCTAAAGGAACCAAGTTTTATTTTAAGATCTTCATATATGAGTTAGACAGTTTTCTTGAAAATGTCCTTACCTTGCTGAATGCAATTTTGTTCCTGACATCTGCCACAATGGTATCCCAACTTTCTACAGCTGCTTTTAGCTGAAGTGATTCTGGATGGCTGGTACAGAAAAAAAGTGACACATGATAAACCTCTCTCATTTCACATACCATTTAAGGCTCCTTAAAACTCTCTACAGGTTCTTAGGTGAAAATATCACTAAAGAAGTCTGAAGCATTATGATGATGATAATATGCAGGTGAGAATGCAAGAGGCAGAAGCACATTGTACCGACTGTCAATGTTTCCATGTATTGTCCTTTTAAACACTTCATCCTGAGCTCACAGGTTAAACAGCCCACAGTAGGAAAATGCAAACCAGCAGTGAAAACAACCAGTTATTACCCTTTTCAGATGGACAGAAAGTCATTCAGAAAGGGTTTTTTTTTTTTTTACAATTTAAGAATGTAAAATTTAGTGCCTTTTACCCAGCAACACTAACTCACTTACAGAGAACCAAGGCATTTTGTTTTGTTTAACTGGATTAAGAATTTATTTAGGGCAAGTTAGTCTAGATATTTTCCACCCAATACTGTTCCAAAGAGGCGGAGGGGAAGGGAGGAAAGGAAGAGCTTGGCACAGAGTGGGACATCCTTGCTAAACAGTGAATGAGTGGATTCTGAGGCACTGACTGATGGGTGATGTAACGGCTTAAGAGCTGACTTCCAACGCACCGCTCAGGCCTCACAAGTATTAAAGCAGGAGGTGATTCAATTCTATCACTTCCCCTTACGGATGTAAAAGAAGCCTTGGTGTCTTTGATCACCCAAGGGGAGCTCTCTTCTCATCTTTCAAAAGGCTCCTTCAGCACCACCCAGGTCCCAGGAGGCAGGGAAGGAGCCTGGCTACCTCTTTAAGGTATAAGTCATTAATAAGGGCACCCACTTAATGGAAACCAGCACGGTCTCAATTTCAGTATTTTTTTCTTTCCATCCTGTCTCAACTTTAGGGATTCCCCTTGAAAGGGGAAGAAACTATTCCCTAGCCACTGAGGATGAAACTTATCACCTACAGCACAGTGTTGACCTGCCTTCCAAATATGAGCAAATACTGGTGTTATCCTGTAAGTGACAAGAACGGGGAGAGAAGGCTTTCAAGCGCAGGCCTTAAAAGTAAGACTCTTTAGAAGAAAGTTTGACAATTAGCATGCATCCTATTCTGAAAATGTAAAGTCAACATCCACATCCAGGCCTCTATTGCAAGCTCTTGATTTATTTCACTGTGGGGAAAGGGAGCAGTCTCCTGGTCCTCCTAAGTGAGTCCTGCTGTTTCTGTCTATACTCCTATTTCTTGGCTGTCAGCTATTATTGCACACCAGCAGACTTCTCAACACTCCAACAGAGATATCAGAACACAGACATGAAAGTGATTAAATGACTTGCTGGCAAAAATTACTTCCTAACTCCAATCTCATCTACATAAAAGTACATATGTTAGGCCTTGCACTGATTTTTTTTAGACATTGTCTGAAGTCAAGATGCTCTGAAGGGAGGAAAGGGTCACCTTGATGCCATGGTGGTTGCACGGATAAGCTGAAGCAGGCACTCCCTCTCAGTCTGTTCTAGCTGATGAAGGCCAAAATCTCTTCGGCTCTGCAGGAACCACACCTAAAATTTTTGAGATTCAAAGAAGAGAATCTGAAGATAGCCCTTCAAAATCTGGCATGTCATATACAATTCACTCCAGGGCAGTTAGGTGATTTCTCTATTTTTCCTTCTAATACTCTAATATTCCAACTCTAAAACATGATGCAAACCTTGGTTTCTTGTCCATCATGCACACCTGATGGAGACTACATGAAGGTGTTTATAGAACACAGCTAACACCATGCAGTTCTCTCATGCTTACAATTTTACTGAATATCAAATTTGGTAGAAGTAACTGGGCATAGTGGATAGAATGGGCTTCAAAGTCAGGAAGACCCCAAAGCTCAAGTTCTGCTTCTAATAAACACAGTAAATATTGGTGCTGTCATGAACAATGGGAATTAGATCTGTTCTGTTTGGCCCCAGAAGTCAGAAACAAGAATAATAGTGGTACATGTTGCAAAGAGGCAAACTTAGGTTTGAGGTCGGGGAAAAAATTCCCAAATGGAGTCGTCCAAAAGGAGAATAGGCTGCCTCGGAAGGTGGCAAATAACTCTTAATCGGGTTTTTTAAGCAGAGGACTCACTGGCTATGTTGTAGTGGAGAATACCTTTTTTGACTAGGTATTGGACTAGACAGCTCTTGAAGTGCTCTCCAGTTCTTAAGTTTTGTGATTCTGTGTTATGTTTCCATTAAGAGAACTCTATTCTAGGACTAGTATTAATGACCCACTGCAAGATCAAGCTACCTTGGCCCTCGTTCCTTTGGGCCTGAAATGTAAACTGCACTCTGTAAGATGTAGCAGCTAGAAGCTAACATCCCTGGAGGCTTTGTCCAGTTGCCTGAAGTGGAAATGTTCCCTGTTTGTATCTGTAGTCTTACATGTTGCCTTACAACAAGGATCAAGTGATGGTAGAGAAGTAACTTGGATTAATTTGAAAAATATTTATGAAGAGCACCAGTACTAGGGGTTTTTGCTTTATTTTTTGAGAAATGGCAGGTCCTCAAAAGCATTTACTAAAAAGGCAAAGAGCCTGCAAACTACCCAGACCCATGAGCTGGAGCTATGGTTCCCAAGTGTTTTTTTTTCTTGTATTAAGGGCAGGACATCCATTATTAAACTCATTGGTATGGCAATAAACAAAGCTCAGTTAAGACCTCTCTATGTCCCTTGGTTTTTTTTTTTTTACCTCTGCTGTTATAGCTCTATTGGTTTCTCCATTCAGCTTGCTCAAGCACTTTTTAGCTTTGGCTTCCAGTTTATTCTTCTCCTTTTCCCATTGAGATCTAAAAAATGAAAACACTAAAGAGTTAATGAGATGACCACAAGGAGAGTTTTCAGCATTGTTACTTTATTAGAGACAGAGGAATGGACTGCATGACAACCATGGGATGGCCTCAAAGAGGTGAAGGCAGTGGTTGTGTCCCTCACCTCCACCCTGGTGGAGCAAAGCCTATCATTGGACTTGGGTACTCCCTGTCAAGATCTTGGTAATTGTTTTCAAATACCTTAATATCCTACTGAATTCCATAAATTGTTTCCCCAGAAAGCAGATGATCTCTCACAAAACCTGATTTCTAAAAATATTTTCCATTATTCAAAAACAGGAGGAACAAAAGATTATCCCTCTTCCCAATTCCTTTAGGCCATGACCTTAAAAGCCTATATTGATTATTCTAGCGATGTTATTTAGGCCTTCATGTGTATGTCTGTGTGTGTGTACATGCACACACACGCATGTGTGCTTGAAGTAACTCAGCGGCACTGAATACCAGTCAATTTAACTCATTCCATTATACTTTCCCAGAGAAGGCCTAGCATTCTTTATACAGCAATCCAACCATGTTCTTAATGAAGACCTTAAGTAAAAAAAATGAAGACCTTAAGTGAAAATGCTATCACTTTCTCTCCTTTGTCTTAGGATGAACCATTACTACATATGATGGTCAAGAATCTGCTGCAATCAAATGATCTCAATTTATCTTCTCTCTCCAGCTCTTCTTTATAATGGGAGACTGGAATAGTTAATGTACTTATCATACAGCACAAACATTTTATATTTTATTTGACAAGCTTTCAAAAAGCATCTCCTCCATGATTTCTTAAGATAAACACTTGGACTCTGGATGGCTCTCTTAATGAAAGTAAAAATACAATATGATATAAGTACTTGGAATAAAATATGAACTATTTAATCAGATACACTAAATACAAGCTAGAGGAATTAATCCTTCATTGTATCACCTTGGACACATACCAGTTGTGCAACCCTGGATAAACCACCTAACGTCTCACTACCACCTGGCAATTCTAATTCTAAATTGCCTAGAATTTAGATGTGCCTAAGCCACATTGTTAGAGAATCTTCCCTCACCTAGAGTTCTCTACATTGCCGAAATCATAGGTATATACTAAAACAAAACATAACTATAACACATATGTACATAAATACAGATATAAATAAAATTTTCTGGGAAGTATATTTCATACTTTCCAGATAGACATTTTTTTCAGTTTTGGAAAGCGTCAAAGTACCAAATGGACTTGACTTGGGGTCGAGTTCCAATTCTTACAACCCTTTACTTTATGGTAATGAATAAATTAGTTTAAGCTGGGTGACTGGGATTGTCCAATGACAGCCCAGATCTTATGAGCATAAGTAGTGTGCTCAGTTGACAAACTCTGCACGTGGACTTCAGAGCATGAGCAGACATTGTAATGAGAGGACTAGAACCAGTTACAGAATATGTGCACACCTTCCAAAGTCCACATGGAGACTGCATCAGTGGAGCACACTGCATATGTCCACAAGGACTGCATTCTCATTGGCCAGTCCTGGTCACCTCCTTTATAATGACTTCATCTATCTGTGTATTAGTATCCTAATACAAGTGCTTGACAGCTTGAAGAAAGTTGCAAAGAATTTTAAAATTATTCACGGTAAAAGGTTAAGTAATGAAATATACCTTTCTGAAGCAAGTTTCTCTTTAAGCTTCCTGATTTCAGAATCTTTGGCCTGGATTTCCTGCTGTAATCTAGACAAATAAAAGATAATGTCACCAAAGAAGAAACGATCACTCATTATCAAAGTTGGAATGGCTTTGTATTTCATCAAGAAGGATTCACATCCCCTTGGGACAACACTTTTAGTTTGAAATTATAATGGATGTGGTTTCAGCCTAAAATAGTCCTTCTTAAGTGATTTTTTTTTATCCTCCCATTTTTCAAAACTCCCCAGAAAATAAAAATTGTGCTATCAGCAACAAGGTAGAAAAGTGTACAGTTTTGCCTTATGTTCCCAGGTCAACAAACAGCTCCCAGAGGGACCATGGGAAAATGACTGTCACTTTTCTGAACTTCAGTTTGTGCATTAGTAAAATGGAAATAGCATCTCTCAATGCTCCAGAGCTCCTATGAAGATTGAAGACTTTAAGGCCCTCAGGAGGAAGACGCTATATCGAGCCATGCAAATTAGCCAAGATCCAGGGTCTAGAGGAAATTAGGTTGGGCCTGAAAGGAACAGTGTTGTAGGCAAGTAAGAATTTTAATTAAAACTTAAAATACAACCCCATGGCACTGGTGCTGTAGTAACAGTCAATTCCATCAGTAAATGTAAGAACCCTGGGTGAACACACTGAAGCATCTGGCCAAACTTATGATACACTGGCAAGTTTTTTTAAAGCTAATTTGCAAGAATAGAACATAAAAATATAAAGTGATAAAAAGTGTCTCGTTGCTTGATACAAATCCCATTATCCATCCCAGATGCTCTTCTCTCTTTACACTCTTGTTTGGTGACCTCATCAGCTCCCATGGGATAACTTATCACCATGTGCCCCTCCCCACCAGATCTATAGCTCCTGGCTTCATCTCTCTCCAGAGCCCCAATCCCACACCACCTGTTGAACATTTCAAACTTGATATACTGGAAACAGCTACAACTCAACATGTCCAAAATAGAACTCACTTTCTCCCAAATCTGCTTCTCTCCAAACTTCCCTTTTTTGGTTGAAGGTGCCACCATTCTTATAATCTCTCCTCATAACCTCAACATTATTCTCAATTCTTCTCTGTCCCTCACCCTGTGTACCTAATCAGTTGCCAAGCCTTGCTGTTCTACCTCCACAACATCTCTGGTATCCACTCCCTTCACTCCATTTATGTGGCCATCACTCTATTTCAGGCTCTTATCATCTCTCCCCACCTCAAGTCTCTCCCCTCTCCAATATCACCTCCACAAAGCTGCCAACATGATATTCCTAAAATGCAGATCTATGTCATTTCCCTCCTGAATAAACTCTTGTGGCTCTCTATTGCCTCTAGGATCAAATATAAAAAATTCCCTAGCCTTTAAAATCCTTCACAACATGGACCGACCTACCTTTCCAGACTTGCTATTAGTTGCTCCCTTTCTCACACTCCAAAGCCCAGCCAAGTTGGCCTTCTCTTTCTCACATAAGACACTCTATTTTCAGTCCTCATGCCTTGGGAATCCAAAAAGCCTAAACACACTTTGGCCTTGCCTCTTCCTCTAAGAAATCCTTATTTCCTTCCAAACTCAGCTCAAAACCATCTACAACCGGTTCCCAAAGTGGGTGATACTGCCCCCTGGGGAATTGACTAACACAGGGAGATATAAAGGCCATTTTTTGCTGAAAATCTGATAGATGAAGGCCCTCAAGATACACAGGTTTTGGTTAATGGAAGCTATTGGAACTAGGAAGCATGTTCTTGGGGCCTTAAGAGCAAGGAATTCTAAAGCTTGGCAGACTCGCCTCATCCTAGATTTCTGAGTCTGTCAATCCCCCTTTTCTCTAAGCTTTTCAGAAGTGAGAAAGGAGGTTGTGATTGTTGTTCCAGTGGACCAAGAATGTAGAGAGGAAGAAAGGGGCCTCGGTAAGAAGGTATCATTCTCTTAATTAGAGAATTAGATGAGCTTTACCATTTTAGAGACGAGGGCTAAATAAGCAGTAGGAAAGTAGTGAGGTCTCTAAGGTTATATTTATTTACTCTTTCTCTGGGGCATTTCCATTATTTCATTATTTTACTTAGTAGTTACTTAGTACTTACTCTCGGGTTAGAGTGGGTAGGGTAGGCATATAGTGGAGTGCTCGAGCTTGAAAGTCAGAAGACCTGTGTTCTGTGACTGTCACTAATCAAATGGGTGACCTTTGGCAAGTCACTTTATCACCCAGAACTTCAATCTTTGATTTTTCTTGTCTCCTCAGTTCGACTATAGACTCCTTGAGGGTAGGAAATTTGTATTCTGTTTCCTTTGTAGTGTCTACGTAATATGGGCATATACTACCAGTGGATAAAAAATAGAGCTAGCAAAAACTTGACAAAAATCACCAAGTCCAATCTCTTCATCTTGCAGACAAAGAAACTAAGGCCCAGGAATACCAAGTGATTTACCAGAAGATAACCAGGTAGAAAAAGAACCAAGATTTGAACCTAGATACTTTGGTTCCAAATCCATAGCTCTTTCCAGCAAAAAAGACCCTTATCCCTAACACCGTTGCCTTTCCTTTGGTTTAAATCTATTAGTCCTAGGGAAGTTTATTGTGATTCAGTACACCTAACCTTGTGTCCCACTAATTTCTACACCCAAACCTTCTAGTCCAGGAATTCCTAGAACACAACTTGTATTTTCCTACCCTTTTCCATTGTGTCTCTTTCAACTCTGCCTTCCAAAATTTATCTTCCAAGGCCTCATCTGAGAGCCACCTCTTCCATGAATCCTTCCCTGACTCTTCCAGCTATAGACGATCTCAGGCCTCTTTACATCCTTGTGCACACACTCACTAGGACACTCCTTGGGCTAGTACCTGGTTTTGTACCTTCTTAACCTGAGTTACAAGACTGTAAAGCTGCACAAGTACTAAATCTGATTCATCTCTTTATCCCCTGGGGGCCTAGTACAGTGTCTCAAACATGACAAACAAAATAGATATTTTTAAATGAATCTATTGGGCAAAAGAAATCCAGTATATCCTTATACTGAATTCTGATATAGATTCCAACAAGACTGTATTATTAGGTCAGCCCCTAGACCATGTTTTAAAGTGAAGATTCTTTAATCTGTATCCATGACTGTAGTTTTCTAATATTTTGATAACTGTATTTCAATATAATTGGTTTCCTTTCTGATCCTATGTATTTCATTTTATTCATTAAAAATATTCTGAGAGTGGTCCACAGGTTTTATCAAACTGCCAAAGGAGTCCATGAGACAAAAAACATTTAAGAATCTCGATTTTAAAGGATTTGACAGAATAAAGAATCATCTTGGTGGTAGCCAACACAGAGGAGCATCCCTCTTTCATGGCTAGTTTCCATTACAACCCTAGGATCCTAGAAGAGTTTCTAAGATCTTTAGTGACCTTCCTAGATTTCTATGAATTAACGAATGATTCAAGCTAAAAGATCGAGCCCTGGATCCCGGCCACTAGCAGTTAACCTAACTGAAATACTAAGAATTCAACTAGATTAATGCTGCCAATTCAGAGGGCCCAAAAGAGAGTTCTGCCATGCTCAACACTCCTCTCTTTTTGGACTTGACTGGTTTGGCCTAAAGCCTCTCTCTGGTCTCAGAGATTCAACAACCAAAAAAAAAAAATCCTACATCAACATTTCATTTAAGAAATCATAGCTACGACAAACTCCTACTCCCCACAACCCACCTTAACATTAATATAAGAGAAAAATTTCGAGATTCATATCCCTTCCCAAGCTTTCTCCCACTATCATAAAAGTCATACAGATTTTATATCCAAAGATGCAAAAAAGAGAAACAATCAGTGTTGGAGGTGCTGCCTAAAGACAGAAATTCTAATACTGTATTGTTGGAGCTACATATTATTCCAACATTTTGGCAAAATGATTTGGAATTCAGCAAGAAAAGTCACTAAATTGTTGACACCTTTTAATTCAGAGCTCCTATTTACCCCAAGCAGGTGAAAAAAAAAGATACAAGAGACACCAAATATTCATGGCAGCATTTTTTGTGGGAGCACAAAATTGGAAACAAAACGGGTGCCCGTCTATTAGAGATGGCTGAAAAAATGTAATATATCAATGGAATGGAATATTATTGTAACATAAGAATCAAAACTATGAGGAAATCAGAGAAGCACAGGAAGACTTGTATGAATATAGGGAGGACTAGGAAAACAATAAACAAAACGACTACACTGAGATAAATGAAGAGTCAAACAAAGATGAACAATGCATAATTGTAATAACCAGTATTAGTCCAGAGAAGAAATGAGAAAATGCACCTTTCTCCTTTCCTGGAAGAGATGGAGGACAATACATACAAAACATTACATACGTTTCAGATATAACTGCTGAACAGTTTGGTTTTGCTTTACCAGTTAGGTTTGATTTTGTTTATGCTACAAAGAAGAGCTCACTGACCCAAGACTTCAAGGAAGCAGAGGTAGATCTAGAAATAATTATGATGTTAAAAAAGGCATTAAAAAGCTATTTTTTGTAAAAGTCCTGCTCCAATCCTTTACTATGCTCCCTGACCTAGCTCTAGAAAGGGCAATAGTTCTCAAATTAAAATCTATAGGCTGATATTTTGTGCTATTTCATGAGCTACAATTTAATTAATTCTGGTGAAGTTTTTGTTTTGTTTCTAGATGTTGCAAGAATGAAAGAATGGTTCATTTTGCCTGCTATAGAAAGTCATAGGTCAATTCAAGGTGGAAAGGACAAGGGGATGGGAAGTAGCCACTTTTCCTGAACTTGATTTTGACTCAATCTCTCAGTCTAAGCGCTGTGAATCACAATGATGGACAAGAGACGATGGATGCTCCACTGACTCTGATGTCTGGGAGAAAGCATCCACCAGGACAGACATGTATAATGATTTTTGTTGTTCAGTTCTATCTGACTCTTTGTGACCACGTGGACCACAGCACACCAGTACTGTCCATGGGAATTTCTTGGCAAAGATATTGGAATGGTTTAACATTTCCTTCTCCAGTGGATTAAAAGGTTTATTTGACTTGCTGAGGATAACACAGCTCCTACACGTCTGAGGTCGGGTTTGAATTCGGATCTTCCTGACTCCAGGCCCAACGCTCTATCCACTGAGCCACCTAGTTGCCTCCATGTAAAATGATAGAGAGAATCAACCTATTATCAGTCACATATAAAACAAACAGAAGCCATGACCTGAAAACTAATTAGCCCCATAAATAAAATTATCATCACTATGCTTGTCCTGCACATGAAAAAGCAGATGCATAGAGCGATCAGTGGCTATGAGCTCCTCATCCAGCTGGCAAGGCAAATTCCGTGATTATTTTTGCTTTGAAGAGATCGCAGGTCTGGTGTCAGCATCCCTAACATGTGGAGCCACAGCGCCACCTACGGGGCAGACACAATTTTTCTGTTTGAGAGCCCATCCTGTACTGAGTATTGGAGTTAAGGCTTCCCTTCAGCTACCAGGCCAAAGCTTCTCACTTACTTGGAAACCTTGTGGTTTCCAGAAGAAACTTGTTGGTTAAGACCAGCAATGACTTTATCTTTCTCTTTAATCTGTACTTGCTTCTGTTGCCACTGCAGAATCATGGCTTCTAACTGTTTTTTGAAGTCCTGTTAAAAGAAAAGTAGCAAAACTCAGTTAATGCTATTGAGGTCACCAAGAAAAGGAAGAGATGACAAATGCTGTCTGAAATAATATTATTATTGATAATAATTAATAACAATATAACAATGTATAATCAACAATAAATTATAACTTATAATTAATAATAACAACTTTCGTTTATAGGAAAAGTTAATAAAACATCTTACAGGCATTATCATATCTGAGCCTCACATAATGCATTACAGGCATTATCCACACTTTACAGAGAAAGAAACTTTACAGTGACGTTCTCTGATTCTTCTCAGAATTAAAGTGAATAGAATAAAAGGAATTATGCTCACTGCACACTGTCTCCGTGCTTCCCAGAGCTGCTGCTGCTCCCTGGTTTCTTCTTGACTTTTTACGTGTTTTGTGGTCAATTTGTCCCTTGGGCCCTGAGAGGGGAAAGAAATGTCTCTGAGCTTTGGTTCAGCCGAAACTATGCTTTCTCCCCCAGAAAGGGATTCTTACTTCTGCTCTTTAGAGGGGCAGTCTAAAGATGTAGTAAGACAATGCTGGGTCGACCAGAGGTGCTCTGATACATCGATCTGATTTTATGTTTGTTGTGGCTGTTGAATGGAAAACATATAAATTCCATGTCACTGAAGAAAGAGAGCCACTATTTAATCTTCAAGGTGATACCCAAAGCTGGCAATGACAGTTTACTTTCAAAAGGTTTGTTCTGTTCTCATAATTGAAAAGGATAGAAAAGTATATCAATTAGGTGGATGTACCACTATCAGTCAGGGAATCACTGCAGTTGTATCTGCTGTGATCCTCTCAAGAATGTATTAATGTATCCACATCCATAAATGTCATTCCATTAATAACCAGTACCCTGGCTATTAATAGAATACCTTAAGCACAGTCAATTCTCAATACAGTAAGTCCTCAATTATCCATGGGAGGCATTCCCATATTGCCTTTGAGGAAAAAACACTTACAATTATTTATTAATATTGTCATCTACTCTGCCTAATTAAGACATTTGTTAACATAAATCTTCCTACCCGCTGAAGTGCAAACAATATACAATCAGGTAATTTCATTAAAAGCAAGCCAAGCCAGAGAAAGCACCTGTTGTATATTACACAGGATATAGATTTCACTCTGAAAAGGACCTCAGAGGCTATCTCTCTAGAAGAGCCCCTTCATTTTAGAGAAGAAGAAACTGAAGCCCTGGAGGCTAAATGACTTGCTTAGGTCACACAGATAGCAGTAAGTAGTCAACCTGGGAAATGAGCCCAGGTCCTCCAACTTTATGTCTAACACTGTTTATAGTGCCTCTCCACATATCTCTACAATATGTTGTCTTAGAGAATTTGTCCTAATCAGATCCAAAAACACCTCTACAATGGGTCACCATAATGGAAATGACATCTATTTACAAAACCCTTCCTTTTGATGATATTTACACTGATGGGATTTGGCTTGTTTTTCCTTTCAATGGGTAGAAATCCTTTTTTAGCAATTAATTTCTAATTACTTCTTCCCAACAGTAATTTATAACCATTTGGAATAAGGAAATATTGTTTCTAACGTTCAATAGGTTGTTCCTTGTCTCTTCTATTGACAAACATAGTACAGGTCATTTGAGCTAAATGTTTCCCAGAGTGTTCAAAAGGAAAGCAAGTTGTGGGGGAGTATGGGGAAGAGGAAGAAGTAAAGGTTCAATGCAGAAGGCATTTGCGGGCTATATAGATAAATGTCTATTGAACTGGATTGACCTACATCGCCCCAGGCTATGTTTAAAAATTGCAGCTGTCTGCATTTGTACCCTTTGTGTTATCGTCTACCATGACCTTTGAACCTTCATTAGAATACATGTGACTAGACAACACAAAATAAACATTTTTAAGTCACAGAGGGTGGACTTTCTGGCGTTCAAAATACATTATGTGGATTCTGAAAAGTAATACTAAGAAGTACCCCTCATTTGGTCCCCTTGGAATACCCCAGGGCTTGTCTTCTTGCTCTGAGGGAGAAGTAACAGGACTATTGTTGACAGTTTTTTTAAAAGCTTCTTTCACAAAGAGAGGGGTCCTTACACAAGCAGACTCACCTGATCTGGGAAGTCTAGAGTGTCTGACTGAGCTGGGCTACAGAACTCTTTTTCAGCAGCAGGATGACTCTGGAGATCGCATGGGTTCTTCTTCTCTGGTCCATTACTCAGATGTGGATTTAACTCCTGAATTTTTTCTACCTGTTCTTCCTTTCTGAGAATATTTGGACTACAGAGAAATAATTAATGCAATTTTTAAAAAATTTACATCAATACTTTTCATCTAAACATTCCTGCTCATTTCACCATCAAAATATCTCAGAGAGGTAGGCTGGGGGCTGAGGGGATTTCCACACCAGTACTCTGTTGGGGGAGTTGTGCATTGATTCAGCCATTCTGAAAAATCTTCAGAAAACTAAAGAGCCAAGGCTTCCCTGCAGGCACATATCAATATTCCAAATTCTGTTTCAAAAGCCTGGAGCAAGTTAAGTCTACAAGTCCTCTTATATCTAAAATCTAACCATAGCACAAAATCTACCTCCCAACGCAGTGGTTCCCAGTTCTTGTAATACATTCTCAGCACCTTAATCACCAGAGGCCTTCCCCTACTAATTTCTCCCAAACCTACATTCCTATTTTAATTAACATTCCTCTTCTCCACGCATATTCCAGCCCAGCTTCACCTCCAAGACCTTGTACTATAGGCTTTGGAACCCCCACTACAGTTCTCAACAAACACCTTTGTATTCTTAAACTTTTTAACCATCATTCTTACTATGCCCTCACTTTAACTGAAACTTGGCCCTTCCCTGAGAACAGTATATCCCTTTCAAACCTCTTAAGTGGAGACCACATTTCTTTCCTGATTCAACTCATAAGGCCAAGAGGAAGAGTGTCCATACATATTCCTCACTCTCCATTTCTGCTCCAAGCTTATTCCTCCTCCACCATCAGTAAATATTCTTTTTAAGTACAACAATGAGCTTCTAGCACCCATTCCCCATCCTTGTGGTAGTCATCTGCTCTTCCAGGCAGCTTTCTGAAACTGAATCTGAAACTCAAAGATGGCAGTTTGATATTAATTATGACAAGATAGAATACCAAGAGAAAAACCTAAGGAAAAAAACAGCTGAGAATGAAATCCATTCAGTGATCAAACAAATTACACCCACAGTAATATTGCTGGTGCTGTTAGAAGAATCTTCTAAATGTGTTATATAAACTTTGTTGGGTTAAATAACATTTGAAAATACCAAAGCCATTTCTTAGATTCCTTTCTACTCTGTTAAAAATGACATGTAGGATGGCAGCTGGAAAGCAGGGACTTGAGTGAGCTCCCCGCCAGGTCCCTCCAAAAACATATAAAAATGGCTCTGAACAAATTCTAGAACTGCAGAACCCACAAAAAAAGCAGAGGGAAGCAGGGATCCAGCCCAGGACAGCCTGGGTGGTCGCTGGGTGAGGTCTATCAGGCATGGAGATAGGAGCTGAGGGGAGAGAAACCCAGTGTGGGCAGCGGCAGGACCAGCCAGACCAGGAGCCAGGCGGAACAGGCCCTAGCGCCCTGAATCAGTGAGCTATGGCAGTTACCAGACTTCTCAACCCACAAACACCAAAGACAACAGAGAAGGTTAGTAAGAAAAGCTGCGGGGGACAGAGTGAAAAGAGTTCACGGTTTGGCCATCTTCCCGGGAGCAGCAGGGGCAGTGCAGCTACAGAACCACAGGTGCAGCTGCTTCTGGCCCCAGGCCCACCTCGTGGAAGGAATTAAGTGGCAGATCAGAGCAGGAGTGCAGAGCCTGCTGAAGATCTGAGTCAGGTCCAGGTTGGTGTTTCTTGGGGAAGGAGGAGTGCTGGCATGGCAGAGCTGGCTGTATAGAAATAGCTCTGAAAACAATGGCGCATCCCCTCAAGCTTGGAACAAAGTACTCTTTACTCTATAAGCAGCCGTACCCCGCTGAAAAACTCAAGGGTCAAGTTTAGTTGGCTGGGAACATGGCCAGGCAGCAAAAACACACCCAGATTTAGTGTCAGACTTTGGAATCTTTCTTTGGTTACAAAGAAGACCAAAACATACAGCCAGAAG
>JAQQSZ010000178.1:13186-26471 GCA_028646595.1 Phalanger gymnotis | reverse complement strand
TGTAGGTTTTTCCAGGTTGTTATGAAGTCCGTATCATCCCCATTTCTTATAGAACAATATTATTCCATCACCTTCATATACCACAGCTTGTTCAGCCATTCCCCAATTGATGGGCATCCCTTTGAATTCCAATTCTTAGCTACCAATCCCTTTGCACCCCTTAATTATGTTTTTTATCATCACATCAGTTTATTCTCACATCCTCACACATGTTTATGTATATCCTTTTGATTGTTGTAATAACTATACCATTCTCAAGATTAACATATAATATCATATATATAAATGTATATATGTATATATGTATGTATGTATGTATATATATATATATAACAATGTAATCTTATATAAGGATGTAAACATTTTGTACTTATTGAATAACAAGGTGGTTTTTTTGTTTTTGTTTTTTTCCCTCCTTGTATACCTCTTTATGTCTCTTTTTAGTTTTGTATTTGAAGATCAAATTTTCCATTGAGCTCTGGTCTTTTCATTAGGCAGGTCTGGAAGGAACCCCTATTTCACTGAATGTTCATCTCCTTGCCTGAAATATTATGCCCAGTTTTGCTGGGAAGTTGATCTTTGGTTGTAGTCCAAGCTCCTTTGCCTTATGGAATAACATATTCCAATTTTTCTTGTCTTTTAATGTAGAAGCTGCCAGGTCCTGTGTGATCCTGACTGTAATTCTGCGATATTTGAATTGCTTCTTTCTGGCTGCTTGTGGTATTTTCTTCTTGACCTGATAATTCTGGAATTTGGCTACAATATTCCTTGGAGTTTTCAATTTGGGATCTCTTTCAAGTAATGACTGGTGGATTCTTTTGATAACTATTTTACCCTCTGCTTCTGGGACCTCAGAGTAATTTTCCTTGATGATTTCTTGGAAGATACTGTCCAAGCTCTTTTTTTCATCATAGCTTTCTGGTAGGCCAATAATTCTTAGATTGTCTCTCCTGGATCTATTTTCCAGGTAGGTTGTTTTTCTGATGAGATAGTTTACATTTTCTTCTATTATTTTATTCTTTAGATTTTGTTTAAATGATTCTTGATGCCTCATAGAGTCATTAGTTTCTACTTGGTGATTTCTAATTTTTAACAAATTGTTTTCTTCACTTAGCTTCTGTACCTCTTTTTCCATTTGGTTAATTTTACTTTTTAAGAAGTCATTTTCTCCAATTAGAATCTGAACCTCCTTAACCATTTAGCCAGTTTTACTTTTTAAAGATTTGTTCTCATCAGTGATTTTTTTTTCTATTTTTTCTTTTACCTCTCTAATTTGTTTTAAAAAATCCTCCTTGACCTCATCCAGGAATACTTTTTGGGCTTGAGACCAGTTCATATTCCCTTTCAGGTTTCAGATGTGGGTATAGTGTCAATGCGGTCCTCTTCTGAATTCATATTTTAATCTTCGCTGTCCCCATATCACTATTCAATGGTCTGTTTTAGTTTTCTAGATTCCTTCTTCATGGTGGTTGCCTTTTTCCTGGCTTTTTATGTGTATCTCTGCTTCTGTGGCCCAGAGAGCTCTGTCCCAAGCTTCTTGGGCTGGGAATTGAAGGCCTAATTACTGGCTTTGTGTGCTGTGGCCTCTGGTTTTGTCAGTTATAGGCTATTTAGTGCTGCTGCTCACCTGGTGCTGAGCTGGAGTTGGCTGGTGTGTGCTAAGGATAGAGGTCCAGTGAGGCCTTTCTCAGTTCACCTGGGGGGTCACCGTGTGAAGTGTAGGGAGGGGTGTTCTGGCTGTTGGAAGTCTCCTCTTCCCTTAGGGCTGAGCTATAGCATGGATGGTGTCAGTCGTCATTTGCGCTGCTGTCTGCTAATTCCCCTGGCTGTGCAAAGGCAAGTCTGGGGGGTCCTGGTGTTGATGCTTGCCAGCTCCATCCCACCCCCCTGGGGCTCAGGGACTCTCACTGGTCTGCCAATGTGGGTCCTGCTGGGATGCCTCCCTTCCTGCACTGGTCTCCTTTGCCACCATGAGAGAGGCCATTTCTCTGGCCTCCCAAGTTATAAGATTACTGAACCTCTAGTTCTGGCTCCTCAATTCCAGGGTTTCTCCTAGGGCAGTATTCTCTGGGTTTATTCAAGGGAGGGATGAGAGTCGATTTACATGGTCATCACAGCTTCTCGAAGTTCAAGTAGGTGAGTTTCACACCTTTAGACTGTGGGCTGATTGCCTCAGGAGTAGCTTCTGCCATGGTCACAGGGTCTCCACTGCAGCCTCTTGTACCTCCAACAGACTCCTGTCCTGGGCTGAGAGGCCTGGGGAGCTCCACTGCAGCTGGCAATTCAGCCCTGGGCCTGGGCCTGCTCCTGCTCTTGCTCTGGTATGGTTTTGTTGTGTGAGCACAGCATTCTCCCAGCCCAGTTTGCTGGCTGAGTTCCGCTGCTGCTTCTGTTCTGCCATGGCTCCCAGTTCCCAGTGACTAGCACTCTCTCAGGCCACAGATCCATCCAGTTGACCCTGGGGACTCTCCCGGGCTTGAAGTCTGCAACAATCAGTCTCCTAGTGTCTGTTACCTCTCTCGAATCTGCTCAGATTCACTTTTTTTTAGAGGTATCTGAAAGAGTTTGTAAGAGAACTATGGTAAGTCACTGTTTTTATCCTACCATCTTGGCTCTGCCAGTGGATTCTTTCAATTTCTATTTTACCCCCTGGTTTGAGGAAATCAGAACAGATAATTGGTTTTTGAAATATGATGTCTAGGCTCTTTTTTAGATCATAGTTTTCTGGAAGTCCAATAATTCTTAAGTTACCTCTCTTTGATCTATCTTCCAGGTAAGTTGTTTTTCCAATTATATATTTCACATTTTCTTCTTTTTTATGTTTTTGATTTTGTTTTTTATGATTTCTTGATGTCCCATAGAATTATTAGCTTCCACTTGCCCAATTCTAATTTTTAAGAAATTATTTTCTTCAGAGAGCTTTTGTACCTCCTTTTCTGTTTGCCCTATTCTACATTTTAAAGAGTTCTTATCTTCAGTGGATTTTTGTGCCTCTTTTTACCAAGCTCTTTAATCTTTTTTTTTAAAATGATTTTCTTGCATCTCTCCCATTTATTTTCCCAAATTTTCCTCTAACTCTCTTATTTGATTTTTAAAATCTTTTTTGAGCTGTTCTGGGAATTTTTGGGGGGGCTGTGACCAATTCACATTTTTCTTTGAGACTTTGGATGTAGCAACTTTGACATTGTTGTTTTTTTCTAGATTGTATTTTAATCTTCCCTGTTTCCATAGTAACTTTCTGTGGTCATATTATTTTATTGTTGTTTGCTCATTCTTCTAGCCTATTTCTACTCATAAGTTGGAGGGGAAACTATCCCAAGTTTCAGGTTTTTTTGTACTGCTGTTTTCTAATTCTGGGGACTAGCTGTTTTATGATCACAGGCAGTTGTTGTTGCTGTTGTTATTCATCCTTCATTCTTGAAGAGGACCAATGCAATCAGAAGAGTTACATCTTGACTTGCAAGTGAATAGAATTTAAGTGATGTAAGGCTTTGCAAAGTCATTAGCCTCTCTGTCTCCTCCAAAGTCATTGGAGCTCAGTAGCAAAACATAGGTCAAGACTACTGGTGTTGGCCACACTTGGGTCATAAAAATATGTAACTATGTGGAGGATGTTTGGGAGAGGGAGAGATTTTAAACAAGGAGACAAATTATGAGACTACTAAAGTAATCCAAATAAAAGGTGATATGGGGCATGTTCCAGTTTAGAGACTTTGAAAAGTACAGAGAAGTGCAGAGAAGAAGATGGATGTAAGAAAGTTCTTAGGTACAATAAAGGTGGCTTGAAAAGTGATTGGTATAGGGGGTGAGAGAGAGAGAGAGAGAGAGAGAGAGAGAGAGAGAGAGAGAAATTAAGGGTGAATCAGAATTTGAATGCAGGTAATTGGAAGGATGATGTGGCTCACAGAAGAAAGAATAAAGTTTGAGGGAGGGGTTGCTAGAGGAATGAGGGTAGGAAGATAATGAGTTCCATTTTTAGACATGTTGAGTTTGGAATGTCAATAAGATGTCTACATGGAAATAATCTAGTAATTAACTGGTGATATGGAACTGGATATCAGGAGAGAGATTAGGGCTAGATATGTAGATTTTGTCATTTGCTTAGAGGGATTATTGAACCTATGGAAACTGAGATCAATAAGAGAACAAGTATAACAAAAGAAAAGAAGAGGACCCTGGACAAAACTTCATAATAAGATTAAAACAGATGCTTATCCAAAAAGGGAAACTGAGAAAGAGCAGTCAGATAGGTAGAAGAAGAATCAAGAGTGAGTAGGATTCAAAGGTAGAGAAATATATAGTTGAACAAGTGAATTATGGAATCAATACTGCAAAAAGGGGTAATATCACAGTAGAGGGGATGGATTAAAGGGGCAGGAGTGAAGAGACTAGAGGTCAAAAGGAAGAAAAAGACTAACTTTAGGAGGAATGAGGAAGAGAGATAGAAGGTAATGACCAGAGAAGGAGTATAGAGCAAAGGGAGAGAAACAAAAGGGGAAACAATACAGAAGGCTTTTCTCTCTTGCCCAACCAGAAGCAGAAATACTATGGATTTCTTGGAAGAAGCTAGATTCAGCCAAAATCTATAATATAGTATTTTGAATAAGGCTTCTGACTTCATATGAAAATGTAGGGAGAACATACTTCCGAGAGCCAAGATGCAGGAGTTAGCAGTATCTCCCTGTAACTCTCACATCTCCAAACAACCATAAAATAACATCCCAAAACAATCCTGGAACAGCAGAACCAGTAGAAAGATGGGGTAAAATAATATTTTAGCCCAGGAAACTTGGGGGATTGGCAAAAAAGTTCTGCCTCATTTGAGTAAAAGGGGAATGAATTCCAGGATAGGAAGTATCCCAGCAAAACAGCAGCAAGCCCCACCTCAGCAAACCAGTAGGAGATCCTGAGCTTCAGTGTGGCAGAACAGGCAAAGGCCAACACCAGGACCCACCATGTACCTTAGCATAGACAGGGGGACTGGCAGACTCCAGCTCCCAGGACTACCACGTGCTTCAGTGTAGCTCCAGATAAACAGGCAGCCTCCAGCAGGAAAAAAAAGATCAAATTTAAAAGGTAGGAAAAGGGCCAAAAAAGATGAGGAAAAAAAACCCCAAAACCCAATCTGAACATAGAAAGATGTTATGGTGACAGGAAAGACCGAGACGTAAACTCAGAAGAGGACAACAATGTCAAGACACCTATATGCAAAACCCTAAAGAAAAATAGGAAGTAGTCTCCAGTCCCAAAAGATCTCATTGAAGAGCTCAACAAAGAGATTAAAAATCATATGAGAAAGAAGAAAAATGGGAAAAGAAATGAGAGTAATGCAAGAGAATTGTGGGGAAAAAAGAGTCAACAGCTTGGAAAACTAATTAAAAAGGAGAGTTGCCCAAATGGAAAAGGAAATACAAAAATCCACCGAAGAAAATAATTCTTTAAAAAGTACAACTGGCCAAATGGAAAAGAAAGTACTAAAGCTAATTGAAGAAAACAATAACTTAAAAGTTAGAATTGCTCAAGTGGAAGCTAATGACTCTGAGACATCCTGAATCAATCGAACACATTCAAAAGAATGAAAAAACAAAAGACAAGGTAAAATACCTCATGGGGAAAACAACTGACTTGGAAAATAGATCTAGCAGAGATAATATCAGAATCATTGAACTACCAGAAAGCCAAAATCAAAAGGATCACCTGGACAGCATCTTTCAAGAAATTATCAAGGAAAACTGTCCTGGCATCCTAGAACCAGAGTACTAAATAAGCATTGAATGAATCTACCAGTCACCTCAGGAAAGAGATCCCAAAATGAAAACCCTAAGGAACATTACAACCAAATTTCAGAAGTCTCAGGCTAAGCAAAAAAAATACAAATGTCCAGAAAGAAACAATTCAAGTACTGGGGAGTCACATTCAGAATTACACAGAACTTGGCAGCTGCCACATTAAAGGACCAGGGTGTCATGGAACATGATATTCCAGGAAGCAAAGGAGCTAGGATTACAACCAAGAATCACCCAGCAAAATTAAGCATAATACATCAAGGAAAAAATGGTAATTCAATGAAATAGAAGGATTTCAAGCCTTCCTAAGGAAGAGACCAGAACTAAACCAAAATTTTCACCTCCAATAGCAAGACCCAAGAGAGGCATAAACAAGTAAAAAAAGAAAAGAAAACCCAAAGAATTCAATGGAGCTAACCTATTTATACCCCAACATGGGAAGATGATACTTGTAACTATTAAAACTTGTATCACTAATAGTACAGATAGAAGGAATACACATAGATAGACAATAAGGGTATAAAGTAAATTTGAGGGAATGACATAAAAAAATTAAGGATTGAGAAAGAAGAGTACAAAGGATGCAGAAGGAAGGGAGAGGTAGAATAGGGTAAATTATCTCACACGAACACCTTTTACAGTTGAGAGGTGGTGTGGGCAATGGGCATTGATTCAACCTTGTTCTCATCAGTATTGGCTCAAAGAGGGAATCATATACATAATCAGTTGAATCTATCTTACCTGACAGGGAAGTAGGAGGGGAGAAGATTAGGTAAAGGGATGTGGGGTGGGGACTGACATAAGGGAGGACAGATCAGGGGAGGTGGCAGACAGAAGCTCCTCTGGTGAGGTGAGAAAAGGTGAAGGGAGAGAGAAGACAAACAGGAGGAAGAATAGGATGGAAGGAAATATACAAGTAGTAATCATAACCATGAATGTGAATTCCCATATGAAATATCCCATAAAACAGAGGCAAAAATCAGGGTAGATAAAAAAGCAGAATCCTACAATATGTTGCTTACAAGAAACACCCTTGAAGCAGACACACACAGAGTGTAAAGTTAAGGGTCTAGAACAGAATCTATTATGTTTCAATTGAAGTAAGAAAAAAAGTGGGGGTAGCCATCTCGATTTTAGACAAAAGAAAAACAAAAAAAGACCTAATTAAAAGAGACAAGGAAGGAAACTACATCTTGGTAAAAGGTACCATAGACAATGAAGCAATCAAATTAGAAGAGCAGGGCACAGCCTACCTGTCAGATCTATGGGGAGGGGAAGAATTGAATAAATTGACCAAACAAGAGATAGAGAGCATTATGAAATTTAGAATAGATAACTTTGATCATATTAAATTGAAAAGCTTTTGTACACACAAAACCAATGCAATCAAGATTAGAAGGAAAGCAGAAAGCTGGGAAACAATCTTTACAGTAAGTGTTTCTGATAAAGGCCTTATTTCTCAAATATACAGAGAACTGAGTCAAATTTATGAGAATACAAGCACTTCCTCAATTCATAAGTGGTCAAAGGATATCAACAGGCAGTTTTCAGATGAAGAAATCAAAGATATCTATAGGCATATGAAGAAGTACTCTAAATCACTTTTGATTAGAGAAACGCAAATTAAAATGACTCTGAAATATCACCTCACATCAATCAGATTGGCTAATATGACAGAAAAGGAAAATGATAAATGTTGGAGAGGATATGGGAAAATTGGGACACTAATGTTATGTAGGTGGAGGTGTGCACTGATACAACCATTCTGGAGAGCAATTTGGAACTATTTCCAAAAGCCAACCAAACTTTGATCCAGCAATACCACTACTAAGTCTGTATCCCAAAGAGATTATAAGAAAGGGAAAAGTACCTACATGTGCAAAAATATTTATAGTAGCTTTTTCATGGTGGCAACATATTGGAAACTGAGGGGATACATATCAATTGGGGATTGGATGAAAAAGCTGTGGTATATGAATGTAATGGAATACTATTGTGCTATAAGAAATGATTAACAGGAAGATTTCAGAAAAACCTGGAAAGACTTTTATGAACTGATGCAAAGTGAAATGAGCAGAACCAGGAAAACATTGTACAGTATCAACAACATCTTGTGATAGTCAACTATGAATGACTCAGCTCTTCTCAGCAATGATCCAAGACAAGTACAAAGAACTCATGAAGGAAAATGCTATCCATATCCAGATAAAGAACTGATGTATTCAGAATGCATATCAAAGTATATTCTTTCAATTACTTTATTCTTTCCCATCATTTTATTTCCTTTTGATCTCTTTCTTCTTCCACAACTATCATGAACATGGAAATATGTTTTACATGATAGCAATATATAAACTATATCAATCTGCCTATCATTTTCAGAAGAGGGGAAGGAAGGGAGAGAGGAAAAATGTGGAACTCAAAATATTGTAGAAATGAATGCTCAAAATTTTTTGATATGTAATTGGGGAAAAAAATATTATTTAAATAAAAATAAAGTTCATTCCAAAGCCACTAAAAAAAAGTAGGAAGACCATATGACTAGTTTCAAAAATGAAAAAGAATTCTCAACAAACAAAGAAGTAAAATTAATTATTGAAAACTTTTTTGCCCAACTGTATTTCAATAAAAAACCCCAACAACTTAAGTGAAATGGATGACATTAATAAAAATACAAAATGCGAGTATTAGTAACATAAAATACGGTAGAAAAATAACCTAAACTCAGAAAAAGAATTTAAACAAGCCAAACATGAACTCCTAAAGGGAAAAATAAACTAGAACCAGATGGATTTACAAGGAAATTCTATCAAATATTCAATGAACAATTAACTCCAATACTACATATTGCAAAAATAGGAAAAATAAGAGGATCTACCAAATTCTTTCTATGATACTAATACTGTGTTACACTTAAATGAAGGAGAGCCTAAATATATACAAACCAATATCATTTGACAGAGTTCCAATAGGTTCCTGTCTGTCTTGGTGCTTGCAGAAGGATCTTCCCAAGATAAATACAATAAAGAAAAGATAATCAAGTCTCCTTTTTCAGAGGAAAATCTTTATCCTTTACAGCAGAGGCATCAGAACACTGGCGGGTGGGGCATATGTGGCCTGCGACACTCCCTAGTATAGACCAAACCACATTAAAATGTGATTGGGAAATGTTTAACAAAAACAAATACAATAAAGCATAAATAACATTATAACCTAAAACTAAGTCAAGATGCAGCCTTCAGGCATCCTTATGTACAGTTTAATGGTCCACTCCACCCCCTTGCCATTTTTATTTCAGTTTGACATCACTGCTTTACAACACCCTCTGAGCACATGGAGCACTTTGGCTTCTGATTTTATTTATGCATTGAATGGTTTTCTGTTTTTTGTTAATCTCTTCCTTCATTTTCAGATTAGGGATTAGAGACCTGAGGTTAATAAAACAATTTGTCTTGATTTTGTGAAGCAACTCTGATCTACTGGGGCTAAAGTCTGGCCTCTCTCTGTCTCTGGTTGTCTGCCTGTCTGCCTGTCTGCCTGTCTGTCTGTCTGTCTGTCTGTCTCTTTCTCTCTCTCTCCTTCCCCCACCCTCTCTCTCTCCCTCCCTCCCTCGCTCCTCCAAAAGGTCCCTCAACCTTGAACTCAGTTGTGTACTGAGTACTATAGCAGCAGCACTGAGTACATGGGGACTGGGGATTTGTATTGACATGCGAGAATACCTTTACTTTGGATCCATGGACACAGACATGTTTACTAACCGACTAATGTAAAAAGAAAAACAAGTCAGTCTTCCATTCTCAGAAGGAAAACTTAGTCCCTACAGAAATTCCAGATTCTGTGCACCTCTATCAACAGGGGCTAAGGACCTGGAGTCACTGGAAATGATCCTCTTTAGTCTTTACTCTTCAAGTGAGAAGACAAACTGTCCTGGGTAAAAATTCTTCTATGATTTCTTCAGTAAAAAATTCCACCTAATTGGAGGCTGAATAACATTTCCAAATAGTCCTTTTTACACAGGACACACAGGACACATCTCTCCAGTAATCCCTAGTAAGTTCAAGCGAATTTCCTCTGGGTTTCTATACCAAAATACCATTGAAATTTACTCCCAGTGGAGCCCTGCTTCTGGAAGAACCATCCAAACTGAGCTTCTACCTCACCCTTTTCCTTAAGTTAAAGAAAGTGCATGCAAAAAAGCCTTCAGAGAGCTGTGGAGCTCCTCCAAAAAAGGGATAATCCATGTAAGGTTGATTATATGGGGTTTCTAGGCCAGTAGGCAAACTTCATCCCACGGACCTGTAGTAGATAACAATCTCAAATAAGTTGTCCAGACTTGTGGCACAAATAAGGCAAGTATAGGACTGTTTAAAAATAAAATTTAGAAAAGAACAGTCATGAACTATCATGGCGTCCTCTAGACCAGGGCTGTCCAACCTTAGGTTTTTATTGAAACAATAGACAATATATTTTGATTTGCCATTTTAGTGAGAGCTCTGTGGTATCTGGACTTCATTTACTAAAACATTTATGTAAATTTCTATGCTTGTAGGTGGGCCACATAAATTGCAATGTGGCCTGAGGGCTGTATTTTGGACAGCCCTGCTCTAGACAAACTGCTACTACATATTAGTATTTTAGGCATTAAAAATCTATACTTCTCATATTTGCTGCAATACTCATACTAGCTGTGGTAACACAGTAGTTATCACTATACAAGTAGTCATACAAGCAAAAGTTACTTTTGAAAAAACTGATCTGATGTATAAAGAAACAATCAGAAAAACTCGACTGTTGTACAATTGCAGTCTAACACAGAGCACAAAAAATCCTGAGAACTAGGGTAACAAATGTCCTAGGTAGATTATCTCTCCAGCGATCTCTGCATATGTGAAGGACTAAATATTTATTCAGGATGAAGCTCCACATGTAGTGTAGGGTATGGAATGATTATCCCAACTCACACTCGACGCTCATACTAGCAGGCTGGATCTCCAGAACTTAGCTGCTACTTTGGGAGTACTTTTCTAATGTTATAGATCATACATGCTATTGCCCTTCCCAGTGTGCTTTCCTCCACTGATTGTCACCGATATCAAATAGTTAATTATTCAATTAATTAGGCAGCTAGGTAGTGTAGTAGATAGAGTACCAAACTTGGAGTCAGTAAGACCCATCTTCCTGAGTTCAAATCTGGGCTCAGACACTTACTAGCTGTGTGACCCTGGGCAAGTCACTTAACCTTGTCTTTCCTCAATTTCCTCATCTACAAAATGAGCCAGAGAAGCAAATGGTAACTATTCCAGTATCTTTGCCAAGAAAACTCCAAAGGAAGTCACAAAGAGTTGGATACAACTAAAAACGACTGAATAGCAATCCACTAGTCAGCTATACTTAATTAGCTTTTAGAGAAAAAGTATTTACTAAGGTCATAAAATGAAAACTACTGATATGAAAATATTGTCACAAAATGGAAGGGAATAAGCATTTATACAGTGCCTACTCTGTGCCAGGCATTATACTAAGCACTTTACAAATATCTCGTTTGATCCTTAGAATCATCCTGGGAGGTAAGTGCTATTATTATTCTTGTTTTACAATTGAGGAAACTGAGGCAAACAGAGATTAAGTGACTTGCCCAGGGTCACACAGTTATTAAGGGTCTAAGAATGGATTCAAACCCAGCTCTTCCTAATGCCAGGCTCAATGCTCTATCCACTGTCATAGCTAGCTGCCTTGGTAAGTAGGACTGCAAGCAGCCAGAAAGAAACAATTTGAGTGTTATGGAAACACAATCAGAATAACACAAGATGCAGCAGCTTCTACATTAAGGGATCAAAGGGCTTGGAATATGATATTCTGGAGGTCAATGTAGCTAGGATTAAAACCAAGAATAACCTACCCAGCAAAAGTGATCATCATGCTCCAAGGCAAAATATGGATTTTCAATAAAATAGAAGACTTTCAAGCTTTCTCAATGGAAAGACCAGAGCTGAATAGAAAATTTGACTTTCAAACCCAAGAATCAAGAGAAGCATGAAAAGGTAAACAATTCTCCTACCAGTTCTCACAGAATCCAGGAGAAAGTGGGCTCAAGCTAAGTGATTACTTGCAGCAAACAGGTAACTACAGTTCCTGGAAGTCCTTTTGCTGGAGTCATCAAATGTTTTCCTAAGGTATGACATAGCTTTTCTGTGGGTTGCTTTGGGGCACCTTGAATCTGAATTCCATCTGTCTTCGGGTCCCAATTCAGAGACTTCTATCAGCTCTTCCAGAGACACTGCTAGAAAGATGATGGAAAGATGAGAAGTCAAAAATCCTTCCAGCACTTCTTTTTTTTTAAAAAAAAATATTATTTATTTATTTAATACTTTTAGTTTTCAGCATTAATTTTCAAAAGAGTTTGAATTACAAATTTTCTCCCCATTTCTATCCTCCCACCCACTCCAAGATGGCATATATTCTGATTGCCCCGTTCCCCAGTCACCCATCGCTTCTGTCACCCCATCACCCCATCCCATTTTCCCTTGTTTTCTTGTAGGGCAAGACAGATTTTTATGCCCCATTGCCTGTATATCTTATTTCCTAGTTGCATACAAAAAATTTTTTTGAACATCTGCTTTTAAAACTTTGAGTTCCAAAGTCTCTCCCTTCTTCCTTCCCTACCCACCCTCCCTAAGAAGGCAGGCAATTCAACATAGGCCACATGTGTATCATTATGCAAAACCCTTCTACAATACTCATGTTGTGAAAGACTAACTATATTTTGCTCCTTCCTAACTTATCCCCCTTCATCCAATTTTCTCCCTTGACCCTGTCCCTTTTCAAAAGTGTTTGCTTTTGATTACCTCCTCCCCCATCTGCCTTTCCTTCTATCATCCCCCCCCCCTTTTTATCTCCTTCCTCCTTCTTTCCTGTGGGGCAAGATACCCAATTAAGTATGTATGTTATTCTCTCCTCAGGTCAAATCTAATGAGAGCAAGATTCACTCATTCCCCCTCACCTGTCCCCTTTTTCCCCCAAACAGAGCTGCTTTTTCTTGACACATCTATGTGAGATAATTTACCCCATTTTATGTCCTCCTTTCTCCATCTCTTAATATATTCCTCTTTCATTTCTTAACTTGATTTTATTTTTTTAGATATCATCCCTTCATATTCAACTCACCCTGTGCCCTCTGTCTATATATATAATATAGATATAGATATAGACATAGATATAGATATAGATACAGATAGATATGTATATATGTATGTATGTATGTGTGTATATTCCCTTCAGCTACCCTAATACTGAGGTCTCATGAATTATACACATCATCTTTCCATTTAAGAATGTAAACAAAACAATTCAACTTTAGTAAGTCTCTTATGATTTCTCTTTCTTGTTTACCTTTTCATGCTTCTCTTGATTCTTGGGTTTGAAAGTCAAATTTTCTATTCAGCTCTGGTCTTTCCATTGAGAAAGCTTGAAAGTCTTCTATTTTATTGAAAATCCATATT
>JAQQSZ010000178.1:0-13086 GCA_028646595.1 Phalanger gymnotis | reverse complement strand
TGAGACCTCAGTATTAGGGTAGCTGAAGGGAATATACACACATACATACATACATATATACATATCTATCTGTATCTATATCTATATCTATGTCTATATCTATATCTATATTATATATATAGACAGAGGGCACAGGGTGAGTTGAATATGAAGGGATGATATCTAAAAAAATAAAATCAAGTTAAGAAATGAAAGAGGAATATATTAAGAGATGGAGAAAGGAGGACATAAAATGGGGTAAATTATCTCACATAGATGTGTCAAGAAAAAGCAGCTCTGTTTGGGGGAAAAAGGGGACAGGTGAGGGGGAATGAGTGAATCTTGCTCTCATTAGATTTGACCTGAGGAGAGAATAACATACATACTTAATTGGGTATCTTGCCCCACAGGAAAGAAGGAGGAAGGAGATAAAAAGGGGGGGGGGATGATAGAAGGAAAGGCAGATGGGGGAGGAGGTAATCAAAAGCAAACACTTTTGAAAAGGGACAGGGTCAAGGGAGAAAATTGGATGAAGGGGGATAAGTTAGGAAGGAGCAAAATATAGTTAGTCTTTCACAACATGAGTATTGTAGAAGGGTTTTGCATAATGATACACATGTGGCCTATGTTGAATTGCCTGCCTTCTTAGGGAGGGTGGGTAGGGAAGGAAGAAGGGAGAGACTTTGGAACTCAAAGTTTTAAAAGCAGATGTTCAAAAAAATTTTTTGTATGCAACTAGGAAATAAGATATACAGGCAATGGGGCATAAAAATCTGTCTTGCCCTACAAGAAAACAAGGGAAAATGGGATGGGGTGATGGGGTGACAGAAGCGATGGGTGACTGGGGAACGGGGCAATCAGAATATATGCCATCTTGGAGTGGGTGGGAGGATAGAAATGGGGAGAAAATTTGTAATTCAAACTCTTTTGAAAATTAATGCTGAAAACTAAAAGTATTAAATAAATAAATAATATTTTTTTTTAAAAAAAAAGAAGTGCTGGAAGGATTTTTGACTTCTCATCTTTCCATCATCTTTCTAGCAGTGTCTCTGGAAGAGCTGATAGAAGTCTCTGAATTGGGACCCGAAGACAGATGGAATTCAGATTCAAGGTGCCCCAAAGCAACCCACAGAAAAGCTATGTCATACCTTAGGAAAACATTTGATGACTCCAGCAAAAGGACTTCCAGGAACTGTAGTTACCTGTTTGCTGCAAGTAATCACTTAGCTTGAGCCCACTTTCTCCTGGATTCTGTGAGAACTGGTAGGAGAATTGTTTACCTTTTCATGCTTCTCTTGATTCTTGGGTTTGAAAGTCAAATTTTCTATTCAGCTCTGGTCTTTCCATTGAGAAAGCTTGAAAGTCTTCTATTTTATTGAAAATCCATATTTTGCCTTGGAGCATGATGATCACTTTTGCTGGGTAGGTTATTCTTGGTTTTAATCCTAGCTACATTGACCTCCAGAATATCATATTCCAAGCCCTTTGATCCCTTAATGTAGAAGCTGCTGCATCTTGTGTTATTCTGATTGTGTTTCCATAACACTCAAATTGTTTCTTTCTGGCTGCTTGCAGTCCTACTTACCAAGGCAGCTAGCTATGACAGTGGATAGAGCATTGAGCCTGGCATTAGGAAGAGCTGGGTTTGAATCCATTCTTAGACCCTTAATAACTGTGTGACCCTGGGCAAGTCACTTAATCTCTGTTTGCCTCAGTTTCCTCAATTGTAAAACAAGAATAATAATAGCACTTACCTCCCAGGATGATTCTAAGGATCAAACGAGATATTTGTAAAGTGCTTAGTATAATGCCTGGCACAGAGTAGGCACTGTATAAATGCTTATTCCCTTCCATTTTGTGACAATATTTTCATATCAGTAGTTTTCATTTTATGACCTTAGTAAATACTTTTTCTCTAAAAGCTAATTAAGTATAGCTGACTAGTGGATTGCTATTCAGTCGTTTTTAGTTGTATCCAACTCTTTGTGACTTCCTTTGGAGTTTTCTTGGCAAAGATACTGGAATAGTTACCATTTGCTTCTCTGGCTCATTTTGTAGATGAGGAAATTGAGGAAAGACAAGGTTAAGTGACTTGCCCAGGGTCACACAGCTAGTAAGTGTCTGAGCCCAGATTTGAACTCAGGAAGATGGGTCTTACTGACTCCAAGTTTGGTACTCTATCTACTACACTACCTAGCTGCCTAATTAATTGAATAATTAACTATTTGATATCGGTGACAATCAGTGGAGGAAAGCACACTGGGAAGGGCAATAGCATGTATGATCTATAACATTAGAAAAGTACTCCCAAAGTAGCAGCTAAGTTCTGGAGATCCAGCCTGCTAGTATGAGCGTCGAGTGTGAGTTGGGATAATCATTCCATACCCTACACTACATGTGGAGCTTCATCCTGAATAAATATTTAGTCCTTCACATATGCAGAGATCGCTGGAGAGATAATCTACCTAGGACATTTGTTACCCTAGTTCTCAGGATTTTTTGTGCTCTGTGTTAGACTGCAATTGTACAACAGTCGAGTTTTTCTGATTGTTTCTTTATACATCAGATCAGTTTTTTCAAAAGTAACTTTTGCTTGTATGACTACTTGTATAGTGATAACTACTGTGTTACCACAGCTAGTATGAGTATTGCAGCAAATATGAGAAGTATAGATTTTTAATGCCTAAAATACTAATATGTAGTAGCAGTTTGTCTAGAGCAGGGCTGTCCAAAATACAGCCCTCAGGCCACATTGCAATTTATGTGGCCCACCTACAAGCATAGAAATTTACATAAATGTTTTAGTAAATGAAGTCCAGATACCACAGAGCTCTCACTAAAATGGCAAATCAAAATATATTGTCTATTGTTTCAATAAAAACCTAAGGTTGGACAGCCCTGGTCTAGAGGACGCCATGATAGTTCATGACTGTTCTTTTCTAAATTTTATTTTTAAACAGTCCTATACTTGCCTTATTTGTGCCACAAGTCTGGACAACTTATTTGAGATTGTTATCTACTACAGGTCCGTGGGATGAAGTTTGCCTACTGGCCTAGAAACCCCATATAATCAACCTTACATGGATTATCCCTTTTTTGGAGGAGCTCCACAGCTCTCTGAAGGCTTTTTTGCATGCACTTTCTTTAACTTAAGGAAAAGGGTGAGGTAGAAGCTCAGTTTGGATGGTTCTTCCAGAAGCAGGGCTCCACTGGGAGTAAATTTCAATGGTATTTTGGTATAGAAACCCAGAGGAAATTCGCTTGAACTTACTAGGGATTACTGGAGAGATGTGTCCTGTGTGTCCTGTGTAAAAAGGACTATTTGGAAATGTTATTCAGCCTCCAATTAGGTGGAATTTTTTACTGAAGAAATCATAGAAGAATTTTTACCCAGGACAGTTTGTCTTCTCACTTGAAGAGTAAAGACTAAAGAGGATCATTTCCAGTGACTCCAGGTCCTTAGCCCCTGTTGATAGAGGTGCACAGAATCTGGAATTTCTGTAGGGACTAAGTTTTCCTTCTGAGAATGGAAGACTGACTTGTTTTTCTTTTTACATTAGTCGGTTAGTAAACATGTCTGTGTCCATGGATCCAAAGTAAAGGTATTCTCGCATGTCAATACAAATCCCCAGTCCCCATGTACTCAGTGCTGCTGCTATAGTACTCAGTACACAACTGAGTTCAAGGTTGAGGGACCTTTTGGAGGAGCGAGGGAGGGAGGGAGAGAGAGAGGGTGGGGGAAGGAGAGAGAGAGAAAGAGACAGACAGACAGACAGACAGACAGGCAGACAGGCAGACAGGCAGACAACCAGAGACAGAGAGAGGCCAGACTTTAGCCCCAGTAGATCAGAGTTGCTTCACAAAATCAAGACAAATTGTTTTATTAACCTCAGGTCTCTAATCCCTAATCTGAAAATGAAGGAAGAGATTAACAAAAAACAGAAAACCATTCAATGCATAAATAAAATCAGAAGCCAAAGTGCTCCATGTGCTCAGAGGGTGTTGTAAAGCAGTGATGTCAAACTGAAATAAAAATGGCAAGGGGGTGGAGTGGACCATTAAACTGTACATAAGGATGCCTGAAGGCTGCATCTTGACTTAGTTTTAGGTTATAATGTTATTTATGCTTTATTGTATTTGTTTTTGTTAAACATTTCCCAATCACATTTTAATGTGGTTTGGTCTATACTAGGGAGTGTCGCAGGCCACATATGCCCCACCCGCCAGTGTTCTGATGCCTCTGCTGTAAAGGATAAAGATTTTCCTCTGAAAAAGGAGACTTGATTATCTTTTCTTTATTGTATTTATCTTGGGAAGATCCTTCTGCAAGCACCAAGACAGACAGGAACCTATTGGAACTCTGTCAAATGATATTGGTTTGTATATATTTAGGCTCTCCTTCATTTAAGTGTAACACAGTATTAGTATCATAGAAAGAATTTGGTAGATCCTCTTATTTTTCCTATTTTTGCAATATGTAGTATTGGAGTTAATTGTTCATTGAATATTTGATAGAATTTCCTTGTAAATCCATCTGGTTCTAGTTTATTTTTCCCTTTAGGAGTTCATGTTTGGCTTGTTTAAATTCTTTTTCTGAGTTTAGGTTATTTTTCTACCGTATTTTATGTTACTAATACTCGCATTTTGTATTTTTATTAATGTCATCCATTTCACTTAAGTTGTTGGGGTTTTTTATTGAAATACAGTTGGGCAAAAAAGTTTTCAATAATTAATTTTACTTCTTTGTTTGTTGAGAATTCTTTTTCATTTTTGAAACTAGTCATATGGTCTTCCTACTTTTTTTTAGTGGCTTTGGAATGAACTTTATTTTTATTTAAATAATATTTTTTTCCCCAATTACATATCAAAAAATTTTGAGCATTCATTTCTACAATATTTTGAGTTCCACATTTTTCCTCTCTCCCTTCCTTCCCCTCTTCTGAAAATGATAGGCAGATTGATATAGTTTATATATTGCTATCATGTAAAACATATTTCCATGTTCATGATAGTTGTGGAAGAAGAAAGAGATCAAAAGGAAATAAAATGATGGGAAAGAATAAAGTAATTGAAAGAATATACTTTGATATGCATTCTGAATACATCAGTTCTTTATCTGGATATGGATAGCATTTTCCTTCATGAGTTCTTTGTACTTGTCTTGGATCATTGCTGAGAAGAGCTGAGTCATTCATAGTTGACTATCACAAGATGTTGTTGATACTGTACAATGTTTTCCTGGTTCTGCTCATTTCACTTTGCATCAGTTCATAAAAGTCTTTCCAGGTTTTTCTGAAATCTTCCTGTTAATCATTTCTTATAGCACAATAGTATTCCATTACATTCATATACCACAGCTTTTTCATCCAATCCCCAATTGATATGTATCCCCTCAGTTTCCAATATGTTGCCACCATGAAAAAGCTACTATAAATATTTTTGCACATGTAGGTACTTTTCCCTTTCTTATAATCTCTTTGGGATACAGACTTAGTAGTGGTATTGCTGGATCAAAGTTTGGTTGGCTTTTGGAAATAGTTCCAAATTGCTCTCCAGAATGGTTGTATCAGTGCACACCTCCACCTACATAACATTAGTGTCCCAATTTTCCCATATCCTCTCCAACATTTATCATTTTCCTTTTCTGTCATATTAGCCAATCTGATTGATGTGAGGTGATATTTCAGAGTCATTTTAATTTGCGTTTCTCTAATCAAAAGTGATTTAGAGTACTTCTTCATATGCCTATAGATATCTTTGATTTCTTCATCTGAAAACTGCCTGTTGATATCCTTTGACCACTTATGAATTGAGGAAGTGCTTGTATTCTCATAAATTTGACTCAGTTCTCTGTATATTTGAGAAATAAGGCCTTTATCAGAAACACTTACTGTAAAGATTGTTTCCCAGCTTTCTGCTTTCCTTCTAATCTTGATTGCATTGGTTTTGTGTGTACAAAAGCTTTTCAATTTAATATGATCAAAGTTATCTATTCTAAATTTCATAATGCTCTCTATCTCTTGTTTGGTCAATTTATTCAATTCTTCCCCTCCCCATAGATCTGACAGGTAGGCTGTGCCCTGCTCTTCTAATTTGATTGCTTCATTGTCTATGGTACCTTTTACCAAGATGTAGTTTCCTTCCTTGTCTCTTTTAATTAGGTCTTTTTTTGTTTTTCTTTTGTCTAAAATCGAGATGGCTACCCCCACTTTTTTTCTTACTTCAATTGAAACATAATAGATTCTGTTCTAGACCCTTAACTTTACACTCTGTGTGTGTCTGCTTCAAGGGTGTTTCTTGTAAGCAACATATTGTAGGATTCTGCTTTTTTATCTACCCTGATTTTTGCCTCTGTTTTATGGGATATTTCATATGGGAATTCACATTCATGGTTATGATTACTACTTGTATATTTCCTTCCATCCTATTCTTCCTCCTGTTTGTCTTCTCTCTCCCTTCACCTTTTCTCACCTCACCAGAGGAGCTTCTGTCTGCCACCTCCCCTGATCTGTCCTCCCTTATGTCAGTCCCCACCCCACATCCCTTTACCTAATCTTCTCCCCTCCTACTTCCCTGTCAGGTAAGATAGATTCAACTGATTATGTATATGATTCCCTCTTTGAGCCAATACTGATGAGAACAAGGTTGAATCAATGCCCATTGCCCACACCACCTCTCAACTGTAAAAGGTGTTCGTGTGAGATAATTTACCCTATTCTACCTCTCCCTTCCTTCTGCATCCTTTGTACTCTTCTTTCTCAATCCTTAATTTTTTTATGTCATTCCCTCAAATTTACTTTATACCCTTATTGTCTATCTATGTGTATTCCTTCTATCTGTACTATTAGTGATACAAGTTTTAATAGTTACAAGTATCATCTTCCCATGTTGGGGTATAAATAGGTTAGCTCCATTGAATTCTTTGGGTTTTCTTTTCTTTTTTTACTTGTTTATGCCTCTCTTGGGTCTTGCTATTGGAGGTGAAAATTTTGGTTTAGTTCTGGTCTCTTCCTTAGGAAGGCTTGAAATCCTTCTATTTCATTGAATTACCATTTTTTCCTTGATGTATTATGCTTAATTTTGCTGGGTGATTCTTGGTTGTAATCCTAGCTCCTTTGCTTCCTGGAATATCATGTTCCATGACACCCTGGTCCTTTAATGTGGCAGCTGCCAAGTTCTGTGTAATTCTGAATGTGACTCCCCAGTACTTGAATTGTTTCTTTCTGGACATTTGTATTTTTTTTGCTTAGCCTGAGACTTCTGAAATTTGGTTGTAATGTTCCTTAGGGTTTTCATTTTGGGATCTCTTTCCTGAGGTGACTGGTAGATTCATTCAATGCTTATTTAGTACTCTGGTTCTAGGATGCCAGGACAGTTTTCCTTGATAATTTCTTGAAAGATGCTGTCCAGGTGATCCTTTTGATTTTGGCTTTCTGGTAGTTCAATGATTCTGATATTATCTCTGCTAGATCTATTTTCCAAGTCAGTTGTTTTCCCCATGAGGTATTTTACCTTGTCTTTTGTTTTTTCATTCTTTTGAATGTGTTCGATTGATTCAGGATGTCTCAGAGTCATTAGCTTCCACTTGAGCAATTCTAACTTTTAAGTTATTGTTTTCTTCAATTAGCTTTAGTACTTTCTTTTCCATTTGGCCAGTTGTACTTTTTAAAGAATTATTTTCTTCGGTGGATTTTTGTATTTCCTTTTCCATTTGGGCAACTCTCCTTTTTAATTAGTTTTCCAAGCTGTTGACTCTTTTTTCCCCACAATTCTCTTGCATTACTCTCATTTCTTTTCCCATTTTTCTTCTTTCTCATATGATTTTTAATCTCTTTGTTGAGCTCTTCAATGAGATCTTTTGGGACTGGAGACTACTTCCTATTTTTCTTTAGGGTTTTGCATATAGGTGTCTTGACATTGTTGTCCTCTTCTGAGTTTACGTCTCGGTCTTTCCTGTCACCATAACATCTTTCTATGTTCAGATTGGGTTTTGGGGTTTTTTTTCCTCATCTTTTTTGGCCCTTTTCCTACCTTTTAAATTTGATCTTTTTTTTCCTGCTGGAGGCTGCCTGTTTATCTGGAGCTACACTGAAGCACGTGGTAGTCCTGGGAGCTGGAGTCTGCCAGTCCCCCTGTCTATGCTAAGGTACATGGTGGGTCCTGGTGTTGGCCTTTGCCTGTTCTGCCACACTGAAGCTCAGGATCTCCTACTGGTTTGCTGAGGTGGGGCTTGCTGCTGTTTTGCTGGGATACTTCCTATCCTGGAATTCATTCCCCTTTTACTCAAATGAGGCAGAACTTTTTTGCCAATCCCCCAAGTTTCCTGGGCTAAAATATTATTTTACCCCATCTTTCTACTGGTTCTGCTGTTCCAGGATTGTTTTGGGATGTTATTTTATGGTTGTTTGGAGATGTGAGAGTTACAGGGAGATACTGCTAACTCCTGCATCTTGGCTCTCGGAAGTATGTTCTCCCTACATTTTCATATGAAGTCAGAAGCCTTATTCAAAATACTATATTATAGATTTTGGCTGAATCTAGCTTCTTCCAAGAAATCCATAGTATTTCTGCTTCTGGTTGGGCAAGAGAGAAAAGCCTTCTGTATTGTTTCCCCTTTTGTTTCTCTCCCTTTGCTCTATACTCCTTCTCTGGTCATTACCTTCTATCTCTCTTCCTCATTCCTCCTAAAGTTAGTCTTTTTCTTCCTTTTGACCTCTAGTCTCTTCACTCCTGCCCCTTTAATCCATCCCCTCTACTGTGATATTACCCCTTTTTGCAGTATTGATTCCATAATTCACTTGTTCAACTATATATTTCTCTACCTTTGAATCCTACTCACTCTTGATTCTTCTTCTACCTATCTGACTGCTCTTTCTCAGTTTCCCTTTTTGGATAAGCATCTGTTTTAATCTTATTATGAAGTTTTGTCCAGGGTCCTCTTCTTTTCTTTTGTTATACTTGTTCTCTTATTGATCTCAGTTTCCATAGGTTCAATAATCCCTCTAAGCAAATGACAAAATCTACATATCTAGCCCTAATCTCTCTCCTGATATCCAGTTCCATATCACCAGTTAATTACTAGATTATTTCCATGTAGACATCTTATTGACATTCCAAACTCAACATGTCTAAAAATGGAACTCATTATCTTCCTACCCTCATTCCTCTAGCAACCCCTCCCTCAAACTTTATTCTTTCTTCTGTGAGCCACATCATCCTTCCAATTACCTGCATTCAAATTCTGATTCACCCTTAATTTCTCTCTCTCTCTCTCTCTCTCTCTCTCTCTCTCTCTCTCTCACCCCCTATACCAATCACTTTTCAAGCCACCTTTATTGTACCTAAGAACTTTCTTACATCCATCTTCTTCTCTGCACTTCTCTGTACTTTTCAAAGTCTCTAAACTGGAACATGCCCCATATCACCTTTTATTTGGATTACTTTAGTAGTCTCATAATTTGTCTCCTTGTTTAAAATCTCTCCCTCTCCCAAACATCCTCCACATAGTTACATATTTTTATGACCCAAGTGTGGCCAACACCAGTAGTCTTGACCTATGTTTTGCTACTGAGCTCCAATGACTTTGGAGGAGACAGAGAGGCTAATGACTTTGCAAAGCCTTACATCACTTAAATTCTATTCACTTGCAAGTCAAGATGTAACTCTTCTGATTGCATTGGTCCTCTTCAAGAATGAAGGATGAATAACAACAGCAACAACAACTGCCTGTGATCATAAAACAGCTAGTCCCCAGAATTAGAAAACAGCAGTACAAAAAAACCTGAAACTTGGGATAGTTTCCCCTCCAACTTATGAGTAGAAATAGGCTAGAAGAATGAGCAAACAACAATAAAATAATATGACCACAGAAAGTTACTATGGAAACAGGGAAGATTAAAATACAATCTAGAAAAAAACAACAATGTCAAAGTTGCTACATCCAAAGTCTCAAAGAAAAATGTGAATTGGTCACAGCCCCCCCAAAAATTCCCAGAACAGCTCAAAAAAGATTTTAAAAATCAAATAAGAGAGTTAGAGGAAAATTTGGGAAAATAAATGGGAGAGATGCAAGAAAATCATTTTAAAAAAAAAGATTAAAGAGCTTGGTAAAAAGAGGCACAAAAATCCACTGAAGATAAGAACTCTTTAAAATGTAGAATAGGGCAAACAGAAAAGGAGGTACAAAAGCTCTCTGAAGAAAATAATTTCTTAAAAATTAGAATTGGGCAAGTGGAAGCTAATAATTCTATGGGACATCAAGAAATCATAAAAAACAAAATCAAAAACATAAAAAAGAAGAAAATGTGAAATATATAATTGGAAAAACAACTTACCTGGAAGATAGATCAAAGAGAGGTAACTTAAGAATTATTGGACTTCCAGAAAACTATGATCTAAAAAAGAGCCTAGACATCATATTTCAAAAACCAATTATCTGTTCTGATTTCCTCAAACCAGGGGGTAAAATAGAAATTGAAAGAATCCACTGGCAGAGCCAAGATGGTAGGATAAAAACAGTGACTTACCATAGTTCTCTTACAAACTCTTTCAGATACCTCTAAAAAAAAGTGAATCTGAGCAGATTCGAGAGAGGTAACAGACACTAGGAGACTGATTGTTGCAGACTTCAAGCCCGGGAGAGTCCCCAGGGTCAACTGGATGGATCTGTGGCCTGAGAGAGTGCTAGTCACTGGGAACTGGGAGCCATGGCAGAACAGAAGCAGCAGCGGAACTCAGCCAGCAAACTGGGCTGGGAGAATGCTGTGCTCACACAACAAAACCATACCAGAGCAAGAGCAGGAGCAGGCCCAGGCCCAGGGCTGAATTGCCAGCTGCAGTGGAGCTCCCCAGGCCTCTCAGCCCAGGACAGGAGTCTGTTGGAGGTACAAGAGGCTGCAGTGGAGACCCTGTGACCATGGCAGAAGCTACTCCTGAGGCAATCAGCCCACAGTCTAAAGGTGTGAAACTCACCTACTTGAACTTCGAGAAGCTGTGATGACCATGTAAATCGACTCTCATCCCTCCCTTGAATAAACCCAGAGAATACTGCCCTAGGAGAAACCCTGGAATTGAGGAGCCAGAACTAGAGGTTCAGTAATCTTATAACTTGGGAGGCCAGAGAAATGGCCTCTCTCATGGTGGCAAAGGAGACCAGTGCAGGAAGGGAGGCATCCCAGCAGGACCCACATTGGCAGACCAGTGAGAGTCCCTGAGCCCCAGGGGGGTGGGATGGAGCTGGCAAGCATCAACACCAGGACCCCCCAGACTTGCCTTTGCACAGCCAGGGGAATTAGCAGACAGCAGCGCAAATGACGACTGACACCATCCATGCTATAGCTCAGCCCTAAGGGAAGAGGAGACTTCCAACAGCCAGAACACCCCTCCCTACACTTCACACGGTGACCCCCCAGGTGAACTGAGAAAGGCCTCACTGGACCTCTATCCTTAGCACACACCAGCCAACTCCAGCTCAGCACCAGGTGAGCAGCAGCACTAAATAGCCTATAACTGACAAAACCAGAGGCCACAGCACACAAAGCCAGTAATTAGGCCTTCAATTCCCAGCCCAAGAAGCTTGGGACAGAGCTCTCTGGGCCACAGAAGCAGAGATACACATAAAAAGCCAGGAAAAAGGCAACCACCATGAAGAAGGAATCTAGAAAACTAAAACAGACCATTGAATAGTGATATGGGGACAGCGAAGATTAAAATATGAATTCAGAAGAGGACCGCATTGACACTATACCCACATCTGAAACCTGAAAGGGAATATGAACTGGTCTCAAGCCCAAAAAGTATTCCTGGATGAGGTCAAGGAGGATTTTTTAAAACAAATTAGAGAGGTAAAAGAAAAAATAGAAAAAAAAATCACTGATGAGAACAAATCTTTAAAAAGTAAAACTGGCTAAATGGTTAAGGAGGTTCAGATTCTAATTGGAGAAAATGACTTCTTAAAAAGTAAAATTAACCAAATGGAAAAAGAGGTACAGAAGCTAAGTGAAGAAAACAATTTGTTAAAAATTAGAAATCACCAAGTAGAAACTAATGACTCTATGAGGCATCAAGAATCATTTAAACAAAATCTAAAGAATAAAATAATAGAAGAAAATGTAAACTATCTCATCAGAAAAACAACCTACCTGGAAAATAGATCCAGGAGAGACAATCTAAGAATTATTGGCCTACCAGAAAGCTATGATGAAAAAAAGAGCTTGGACAGTATCTTCCAAGAAATCATCAAGGAAAATTACTCTGAGGTCCCAGAAGCAGAGGGTAAAATAGTTATCAAAAGAATCCACCAGTCATTACTTGAAAGAGATCCCAAATTGAAAACTCCAAGGAATATTGTAGCCAAATTCCAGAATTATCAGGTCAAGAAGAAAATACCACAAGCAGCCAGAAAGAAGCAATTCAAATATCGCAGAATTACAGTCAGGATCACACAGGACCTGGCAGCTTCTACATTAAAAGACAAGAAAAATTGGAATATGTTATTCCATAAGGCAAAGGAGCTTGGACTACAACCAAAGATCAACTTCCCAGCAAAACTGGGCATAATATTTCAGGCAAGGAGATGAACATTCAGTGAAATAGGGGTTCCTTCCAGACCTGCCTAATGAAAAGACCAGAGCTCAATGGAAAATTTGATCTTCAAATACAAAACTAAAAAGAGACATAAAGAGGTATACAAGGAGGGAAAAAAACAAAAACAAAAAAACCACCTTGTTATTCAATAAGTACAAAATGTTTACATCCTTATATAAGATTACATTGTTATATATATATATATACATACATACATACATATATACATATATACATTTATATATATGATATTATATGTTAATCTTGAGAATGGTATAGTTATTACAACAATCAAAAGGATATACATAAACATGTGTGAGGATGTGAGAATAAACTGATGTGATGATAAAAAACATAATTAAGGGGTGCAAAGGGATTGGTAGCTAAGAATTGGAATTCAAAGGGATGCCCATCAATTGGGGAATGGCTGAACAAGCTGTGGTATATGAAGGTGATGGAATAATATTGTTCTATAAGAAATGGGGATGATACGGACTTCATAACAACCTGGAAAAACCTACA
>JAQQSZ010000177.1:11979-26560 GCA_028646595.1 Phalanger gymnotis | reverse complement strand
ATGGGCTTTCTGGGCCTGGAGTCTTTTTGTCAAGATGTTGGAATGGGGAGGCTGGTTCAAGTTTTTGCTGCGGTGGGGCCTAAATAAATTTCTTGTTGTTTTCTCCTTAGAGAATCTCTCATACCTTGCGATTTCGGACCATTCAAACATATACATGATTATATTTGAGATCATAAATTCGGCCTTCCTACTACAGAGCTCTCCCCCAAACTCCTCCAAATACCTTTAAAAAATTACTCTAAACAAATTCTTGAACAGTCGAACCCACAAAAAGATGGAGTAAAACAAATTTCGAGACCAAGACAACTTAGAAGGTTGGCAGGAAAGATCTGTTGCACCAGGGTGAGAGAAGAGCACAGTCCAGGCCAGCACAGACTGGGCCCCAACAAAGCCAGAGCAGGCCTGGGGCAACTGAATAGCTTACAGCAGTGGTGGTTTCCATCCCCAGAGAAAGAACTGTTGATGTCTGAATACAGATTAAAGTATACTTTTTTTTACTTTCTTTAATTTTCCTGAGGCATTTTTTTTCATTGTCTATGTTCTCCTTCACAATGTGACTATTATGAGTATGTTTTGCATGACTACACATGTATAACCCATATGGAATTGCTTGCCTTCTCAATGCAGGGGGGGGGGAGGGAGAGAATTTGGAACTTGAAGTTTTAAAAACAAATGTTAAAAGTTGTTTTCACATGTAACTGGGGGAAAATAAAATACTAAATATATTTTTTAAAAAAAGATAGACATCTTTATGAGTTCAAATATGGCTTCAGACATCAGATAGATAGATAGAGAGAGAGATATATAGATGTAGATATATTGGACAAACTGGAGATGATCTCAGGGGGAAGCAATGAAATACAGGGGGCCTGAGAAAGCCTTCTTGCCAAAGGTAGGATTTAAGCTGAAACTTGTAGGAAGCCAAGGAAACCAGGAGGCAGAGAAGACAGGTTTGAGGAGCAAGCAGTAAAAATGCCTGGAGTCAGAAGAGAGAATGTCATGTGAGAAGAAATGCTAGTGTCTTCCTTGGTATTTGAAAAGTAGATAGTGTACAGGGAAATAACAGCAACCTGTGCTTAAATGACAGAATTAAACTGTGGTCAATACACATGCTAGTTTTTTTTTTTAATTTTATTTTTAGTTTTCAACATTCATTTCCCAGGCTAGTTTTTAAAGGGGAAGAGGAACTAGAGACTAAATTGCCAACATTCAATGGATTAAGGAGAAAGCAAGAGAGTTCCAGAAAAACATCTACTTCTGTTTCATTGACTACACTAAAACCCTTGACTGTACAGATCACAACAAAATGTGGAAAGTCCTCAGAAAGATGAGAGAACCGGATTATCTTACTTGCCTCCTGAGGAACCCATATGTAGGCCAAGAAGCAACAGTTGGAACTGAACATCAAACAATTGACTGGTTTAAGATTGGGAAAGGAACACAACAAGGATGTATATTGGCACCTTATTTATTTAACTTATATGCAGAGTACATCATGTGAAATGCCAGATGAATCAATGGCTAGAATTAAGATTACTGGGAGAAATATCAAAAATCTCAGATATGCAGATGATTCCACTCTGATGGCAGAAAGTGAAGAAGAACTTAAGAAGTCTCTTAATGAGGATGAAAAAGGAAAGAGTAAAACTGGCTAGAAGCTTAATTTAAAAAAAAAACCAAGATCATAACAAGTGGCCCCATTGATTCCTGGCAAATAGAGGGAGGAGAAATAGAAGTAATGTCAGATTTTATATGCTTGGGCTCAAAGATCACTGTAGATAGCGAGTGCAGCAATGAAATTAAAAGATGCTTGCTCCTTGGAAAGAAAGCTATGGCAAATCTGGAAAGTAGATTACTAAAAAGCAGAGATACCACCTTGCTGACAAAGTCAAATATAGTCAAAGCTATAGTTTTTCCAGTAGCTGAGCACTGTAGAATCAATATTTTGAAATTTGAGAATTCCTTGGACAGCAAAGAGATCAAATCAGTCAGTATTTAAAGAAATTAATTCAGGCTGTTCACTGGAAGGTCAAATACTGAAGCTGAAGCTTAAATACTTTGGGCACATAATGAGAAGATATTGGGAAAGAATGAAGGCAAAAGGAAAAGAGGATGATAGAGGACGGGACAGATGGAAATAATGAATATGAACTTGGATAGACTTTGAGAGACAGTGGAAGGTAGAAAGGAGTGCTATGGTCCATGGGGTCCTAAAGAGTCAGACATGACTGAATGATGGAACAACAGTAACAAACAACATACAAAACTTAAAGCAATATAGCCAATGAGAAAGCAGATAAAGCCAATTTTTGGATACAGGTAAAGAATTTTTCCCCACTACATCTTCTCCCTCCCTTCAGTTCAATCCATCTCCCACACTGTCCTTTAAAGGATCAGAAATTATTTCTCAGGAGACAGTAATTTGGTATGTCTTTGTGGTCTTCATAAATGTCTGCTTGTACATATGGGGGACCACTTCCTTATCATGAATAGTAACAATTGGTCTAAACCACTCTCCCAAGTTAGATAGCCAGCTCCACCAGTGTTCTGGAGAAGGAACTGGGTAGGTGTTCCACATAGGTCAAGGTAACAGATGTGATCATAATAGGTGAAGTTAGCTAGGGGAGAGGTTAAAGTTTAGTGGCAATAGCCTAGCAAATGTCTAAGAGAGAGGGGTGGTGGGTGGAATCTTCTAAAGGCATTTGAGACCTTCCTCATAGCCAGCAAAAACAAAGTTGAGAAGAAACAGAGTACCTGACTCATATCCAGTGGAAGAACTTACAAGGGAGGTGAACTCTAAGGTCACAGGGTAATAAAAGTTAGAAGATAGGTCAGAGGGAGAGAAAAAATTTAACATCATCTGCCAACATTTATCCATTAAATTCATCATCAAAGAAGCTCCAGCTCATGCAGTAATTTTTTTTTTCTTTTAAAATTGTTTTCCTTTATTTTAATCCTAAACCTAATATCAAATAGTCTGAGCATTTCCATGTACATTATAGAACTGGGGGGAGGGAATAAGCATTCATTAAGTACCTACTATGTGCCAGGTACTGTGCTCAGTCCTTTACAAATGTCATTTGATCTTCACAACAATCCTATGAGATAGGTGCTATTACTATTGCCATTTTACAAGTTGAGGAAACTAAGGCATATAGTGGTTAAGTGACTTGCTCAGAGTCACATAGCTCAGGTCTTCCTGACTCCAGACCCAGCAATCTATACATTGCACCACATGATTGCTTATCTGTCTGTTAAGAAGCAAAGGAAATTGTACAAGAAACTCTCAATCTTTATTATGTACAGTTTGCTTTTCAAGTATATAATAGATTCAGCACACAAAGCTACCCTTTCAAAACTATCCTGCTAGTCTGCCCTTCCTTCTAGCCTTCCTTCTCTTCTCTTTAAATTTTTTTTGAAGAAGGTTGAGGGAGGAACTCTACTCCTTGCCCCTCCCTTTCCTGTTATCACCCTTGCCTGAAAAAAAGAAAAAGTGAATGCTGTAAAACTGCAAAGAGTAAGCATGGCTCAGAAGAAGAAATATAAGACATTCCATCCAGCCTCTCTGCAGAGGCAGGAAATCACAAGGTTATGTATTACATGTTATTTTCAGACTTTTTATGGATGGATCAGTTATGCTGAATTTTTTCCTCTTCTTTTTCTTTTTCTTAACAAATACTATTTGTTGTGTGGGATGGTTGTCTGGGAGGGGAAGGGTGAAAGATACTAGAGAAAATGATGGTGATGTTTTAAAAAAACTAAATGCATCAATAAAAACATTAAAAATAAAAACAAATCTTTTTAACAAATATACATAATCAAGCAAAACAAATTTTTTCACTAGACGTGTCTAAAAATATGTGTTCTCTTTATGCATTGTGGGTCCATCACTTGTGGGAGTGGGGGTGGGGCTGGCAATGGGTAGCATAGCTTCATTATCTTCATTAACTGTATGCACTATGAATCATTACACAATAAGTTTCAGTGTTTGTGATTAAATTAAGGCCCACTTTTCCTCAGAGCTACCACCAATACCAGCAACTCTACACTTTTAAACAATATGACATTAATAAAATATCCATCTTTGGAGCTTGTTGGAGTTCACACAATCTTTTGCAAAGCTCTGGCTTCCAGCTCCTTTCTACTCCCCTTTCTCCCAGGTGATCTCCCTTAGGCTACTTCTCATGTAAAATACATTCCAAAACAACCATCAGTAGCATTGTGAACCTCTACAAAGTATTAGAAGTTAAGATGAGCAAAGTTGACAAGACCATATAGAGTGACTCTGCTGTTCTCGCCTCATTCTCTGTTGGGAAAGAACCTGTCTGACCAGGCGATCTGCCCTTCTATTTTAATCCAAACTTCTACAGGGAAAGAAACATCTTTTAACATAAAGCCTGAGGATTCATAGTTGGTGATCCTGACATTTGACACCAGGGCTAGTGGTCTGGGAGTACCTGGTGGGGACTTTTCTAGCAAGCTTTCTGGAAGTCTCACTCTTTGATGGTCTAGAATAGAAATTCTAGACCTGAGAAAGTCTTAACCTCTATATATTTAAAAGTTAATTTTTTTAATTTTTTACCATACACAAAGCTATTAAATGTTTGTTCAGTTATTGTCCAAAGATTCAGTAAAATTCCAAATACATGACCCCTTCCCCTTTGGTCATATGCTTAATTAAACCATACATGTGAACACCTAAGGGGTAATTGAATTTAATAGTTATCAAAGATCTCCAAGTACAAGATGCTTTGTGTCCCTCACATTAAAGATACTAATGTAACAGGTATGTGGCTAGCTACCACACACTGTAATATCTATATAATATGTACTATAATATGTATAATATGTCTCTATATAATATGTATAATATAATATGCATATAATATGTAATATATACATATGTATATATGTAATACGTATATATATAATACTATATACCTAGATATACTATATAATATATAGCCTATATACATATACACATATATGTATACATATATACATACCTATATACATATCCATGTACTCAAACCAGCTGCTCACAATTGACACTTTCCCATCTTAAAACATAGCCATTTACTTAGCAATAAGGCAAAAGAATAACATCACAAGTACTTACATAGTAAAAATAAATTCATGAATAATAAATACATTGAAGTCCACTCATACACCTGGATCATACACTACACTAATGCATTCAGTATCTGTGGAGGAAAGTGAGCACATCTTTGTGAACATTTGTCAGGGAGGACATGAATGGGGAAAACCCATGTAGTTAAAGTAACTCACAACTCTGGAACTATAAAAGTAAATGTCCTCTTTCTGCCTCAGAATCTGTCCATAAAAGTTCTGTTAGGTCATTTAATGGTAATGAATCAACAATACCGTCCATCTAGGAAAAGGAAGAGGGAATCCAATGATCTGTACACAAGGCTGCTCTAGAAAGTGTTAAATTAAATGTTGTGATCAGAGCCTGTATTTCCCTTGGAATATTGGTTGGATATTTGCTAATTCTGTCTTCATGGAGACTTTATAGAACATAACTTCTGCAAACGATATGTGTCTATAACATATGTGTTATATATGTGTGAGTATAACATATATATATTAAACCCCTTTGATATATTTATGAAACTAAGCCCTTTTTAGAGGAGGGAGGGAGGGAGAGACTTTATAGAACATAACTACCACAGATGAGAGACAGACAGACAGACAGAGATCTAGGTGGTACAGTGGATAGGGCACCAGCCCTGGAATAAGGAAGAGCCAAGTTCAAATCCAGCCTCAGATGCTTTGTGACCTGTGTGACCCCAGGCAAGTCACTTAACCCTGTTAGCCTCAGTTTTCTCATCTGTAAAATGAGCTAGAGAAGGAAGCATCAAAACACTCCAGTATCTTTGCCAAGAAAACCCCAAATGGAGTCGCAAAGAGTTGGACACGACTAAACAACAAATATAAATAGAGTTTAGTTTTTGGTCATTGCAAAGGTCAATCTATACATCCAAGGGGCTCATTCATCTGTGAAATATTGATTCACAAAGTTAAACTTGTCATTTAAGCAATGCCTAGTTCAGTTAAATGAGAAAAACAAGAACAGCAGCTGAAATTCAAAACTACTGTAACCAGGAAGGCATTTCTTCTATCATTGGAATGTGAATTAAATGTTTTTCTTTGTATTGCCTCATAGGCTGGCAACTAAAAAGCAAATCACCCTCTATGCATCAACAATCATTTCAAAATTACTGTTTAAATGTAATGGTAGACTAGCCAATAAGCCCAGTCCTTATGAGCAGGCAAAGTATACTCAGCTGATTCGATCCCTAGGTGCATTTTGTAGCATGTGCTGATATTCTGTAACTGCTTCTAGTCCACTGTTGTTATTTAACTGTCATTCTTGAAAAGGACCATGACATCAGGAAGGTGGTGCCATGACTTGCAAGTGAATTGGATTTAAGTGAGGCAAGACTGTGCAAAGTCACCACCCTCACTTTCACCTCCAGAGCCTTCTGGGTCCAGTGCCAGATATGGATCAAGGTAACTGAAGATGGCCCCACTCTAATCCACTAACCATGAGATGAAGAGAAGTCTATTTTGATCAACTGGTGTGCCATTCAAAAGGAACCATCTAATCAAAACAAGGTTGATCCCCATTTAGCTCTTGAGCTTAAGTTCTTCAGCAGGAAAGATACCTCAGGACTTTATCTCTTCAGCTAGGCCATGTGGGTCCTGAGTGCACAGCCTTCTATGTGTATTCTTCCTTTTTTTTTTTTTTTGGCTTGAGGAAAATTGGAGATGGCTATAAATTTGTGAAGTCAAGGTAAGAAACATGAGGGATAAAAAGAATAGCCACATTGTCTATAGTGTTTTACTTTTCACAAAGCACCCTACACCCTGCAATGGAAAGAAGAGTCCTTAACTAAAGGTGAGAGAACAGTTGGGGAGGGTGGGAGTTGGTAAAGAGAGAAAGCAAAACAATATTGCCATTGTTTTCAAGATTCTTCACTGTACCTGCAGTGGCATGAATATACGAATATACTTAGTTGATACAAGAAAACAAAGACATGGGGCTAGGCGAGTCACAAAGTCAAGCTATAGACTGAGTTTAATGGACTTACTGACAGTATTTTATATAGGTTAATTGCTGAGTTATCCTGACTTCAAAGAAAAGTACAATAAAGCATTAAGTTTTTTATCTCCTTGTTCCTGGGAGTGAGATGCTATTTTTCCTCAAGGCTAACCAAATTGAAACACTTATGTTCTCTTGCATATAGATAATCAGACTGAAACATCTTTGTCATCTCCCATATAATTAGCTATAAAAGCAGGTTTTCTTTGCCAAGTCTTCTTATCCTAAAATTGGCCTTGCAGTGCATAGACCCATTCTCAACTGACCCTGCCTTGCAGAGGTCTAAGAGGCCTAAATAGGATATAGCTGGCTCCCCACACTTCACCTGCCAAAAATCATTAGAGCTTTATGAAAACTACAGAGATTAGCAAAAACTAATTTGCCTTCAAATGAAAACTGGCTTCATAAATATGGATTCTATCCTAGAAAATCAAGTAAAAAACTACTTGAAATAATAAACAACTTTAGCAAATCTGTAGGATATAAAATAAACACACATAAATCCTCAGCATTCCTATACATTACTAACAAAGCCCAACAGCAAGAGATAGAAAGGGAAATTCCATTTAAAGTTACTGTAGACACTATAAAATATTTGGGAGTCTACCTGCCAAGACAAACCCAGGGCCTATAGGAACATAATTATGAAATATTTTTCACACAAATAAAGTCAGATCTAAATAAATGGAAAAACATCAGTTGCTCATGGTTAGGCAGAGCCAATATAATAAAAATGACAATTTTACCTAAAATAATTTACTTATTCAGCGCCATACCAATCAAACTACCAAAAAATTATTATACAGAGCCGGATAAAATAATAACAAAATTCATATGGAAGAACAAGAGGTCTAGTATATCTAGGGTATTAATGAAAAGAAATGCTAGGGAAGATGGCCTAGCCATACCAGATATTAAACTGTATTATAAAGCAGCAGTCATCAAAACTGCTTGATACTGGCTAAGAAACAGAGTGGTGGATCAGTGGAATAGGTTAGGTACATAAGATGCAGTAGTCAACAACTATAGCAATCTACTCTTTGATAAACCCAAAGAATCCAGCTTCTGGGCTAAGAATTCACTATTCCACAAAAACTGCTGAGAAACTTGGAAAATGGTAGGGCAGAAACTGGGCACAGACCAATATCTTACACCATATACCAAAATAAACTCAAAATGGATTCGTGATTTAGGAATAAAGGCTGATACTATAAGCAATTTGGGAAAGCAAGGAATAGTTTACCTATCAGATTTATGGAAAAGGAAAGAATTCATGACACAACAAGAGATAGAGGGCATTACAAAATGCAAAATGGATAATTTTTGATTATGTTAAATTGAAAAGTTTTTATATAAAAAAAAGCCAATGCAACAAAGATGAGAACAGAAGTCAAAAATTGGGAGAAAATCTTTACAACCCGTGTCTCTGATAAAGGCCTCATCTCTAAAATATACAGGGAATTGAGCCAAATTTATAGGAATACAAGTCATTCCCCAATTGAGAAATGGTCAAAGGATACAAATAGGCCATTTTCAGAAGAAGAGATTAAAGATATCTACAGTCATATGAAAAATGCTCTAAATCACTATTGATCGAAGAAATGAAAATCAAAACAACTCTTAGGTACCACATCTCTCCTGTCAGATTGGCTAACATGACAAAAAAGGAAAATGATAAATACTGGAGAGGATATGGGAAAATTGGAACACTGTTACATTGTTGGTGGAGTTGTGAATGGATCCAACCTTTCTGGAGAGCAATTTGGAACTATACCCAAAGGGCTATAAAAATGTACATACCCTTTGACCCAGCAATACCACTTCTAGGGCTGTATGCAAAAGAGATCACACAAGTGGGAAATTGACCGGTATGTACAAAAATATTTATAGCAGCTCTTTTTGTGGTAGCAAAGAATTGTAAATCAAGGCAATGCCCATCAATTGGGGAGTGGCTAAACAAGTTGTGGTATATGAATGTAATAGAATACTACCGTTCTATAGGAAATGGGGAAGATACAGACTTCCAAATAACCTGGAAAGACTTGCATGATCTGATGCCAAGTGAGAGGAGCAGAACCAGAAGAATATTGTACACAACCACAAATATATTGATTCTGTGATAACCAACTTTGATAGACTTGGTTCTTCTCAGCAATACAAGGTTTAAAGACAGCTCCAAAGCACTCATGATGGACAGATCTACCTACATCCAGAGAAAGAATTATGGAGTCTGAATGCAGATTGGGGCAAACTATTTGCTCTCCTTTTTTTGGTTTTGTTTCTCCTTCCTCATGATTCATTCATTGGTCATAATTCTTCTTTACAACTTGACTATTGTGCAAATAGGTTTAATGAAAAGTTATATGTAGAAGATACATTGGATTCCAGGCCATCTTGGAGGGGAGTGAGGAGGGGACTGGGACAAGAAAATCTGGGACTCAAAAACATGCAGAACTGAGTGTTGTAAACTAAAAATTGAACATCTTAATTTAAAAAAAGAAAATAAAAACGATGAAACAATAAAAAATAAAAATAAATATGGATTCTCTTTCACTGTCTTGAAAGCCTCCTAATGACATAATTGCTACTCTGGGAGTGAAGGAAGTACTTAAAATAGCAGCTTTGATTTTATATTACCAGTCTATAAGAATAAAATGTGATTATCTTTTTGAAAGATAGAGTGAATATTTATTGAGATCCTTCTGGCTAGTAATTTACTAGGCACTACAGTTAGTTGCACAGAACTAGACCTGAAGGATAGACCATGGGATGTATTAATCTCCCATTGGATACTTCCTATTAGTAATGGAAGCGATGACACTCAGAGAGCATCTCTTGCATATATAGAAGTCAAGACCAAATTTAATGCAATGGCAAAAAAAAAAATTAAATTAAAAAAATCAAACTAACTTTTGATGCCAGACTGACAATTATCAAATATTTTCCTGTACACTGTTGGCTTCCACCCCTAAATCAGTCCCTGCTCTGCCTCCCACCTCACTTGTCCATGTCCTTCTCTGCCATCCTCTTCCCAGATGCTGTGGTCCTGGAGTCCCCAAACTCCTCCAAGGGCTCCCAGCCATCTCCCTTCACTCTGGTAATTATCTACAATTTATTCTATGTATATCTTGTTTTCACATAGTAATGTATATGCACCCCACCCCACCCTCATTAGACTGAGGTCTCCTTGAGAGCATGGACTATTTTTACCTTTCTTTGTGTTCCCTGGCCCATAGTAAGCACTTAATAAATGCTTATTGAAGAAGCTACTGGCTTCCAACCCAGGGAGCTTGACTTTCTCCTCTACCTCCTTCTTCCTATCCCATGCCCAAGCCCCTCCCTAGCCCTTCCCTCCTTCTCTGGGCACCACCTCTGGGAAGGAAGCAACAGTTTGGTGATTTCTTGGCTTGCTGCTGAAAGAACAAGAGGCTTAGCTTGTAACTATAAACCTTGGTGTCAGACACACGAAAACCTTGCAGCAGCAGAAGCAGGTGAGCCTCAGGAAGCCTCTGTCCCAACATCTATCTGTCTGTGTGCAGGTAAGTGGTAGTCCCGGCATACACCCACTCGCCCAGCTCAAGCGCTCCTGCCCTTTGCCCAGATCTTTCTTGTTCACACTAGTCCTACAAAAGTAGAGATGGTGTTAGAGCCTTTACAGGTCTCCTGTTAGTGATACATTCCCATCCACCCAAGGGAGGCTTTCTGGTAGTGAGTCCAAAAGCAAACTCATCATCTTTCACCTCAAACCATTCCTTCTTTCAAACTTCTCTTCTATGGTCTAGGGAACCACCAACCTCTCAGTCACCCAGGCTCAGCCACTTAGGTGCCATCCTCACCTCCCTACACGCTCTCTCACATTTCATATCCAAGCACTCATCAAATCCTGTCCTTTCTCCCACTAGAATATGCTCCTTCTCTCCTCAGACTCTGGGATGAACCTGGAACACACCATCATCACCTTGTGTCTAGACTATTTCATGGCTTCTGCCTGGTCTTCTGGCCTCGGGTCTCTCTCCACTCCACTTTATCCTCTCCTCAGCTGTCCAATTGATCTCCCTAAAGCCCAGATCTGACCCTGTCCCACACTCCTCCTTCACCCTGTTCAGTAAACTCCACTGGCTCCCCGTCACCTCCAGGATCAAATCTAAAAGCCTCTGTTTAGCTTTTAAAGCCCTTCAGAATCTTCCCCCACCCCACTTTTCCAGTGTGCTTTTGCCTCACTATAGGACGCAGAGACTCCCATCCTCTTGCTCTTCCTCGAATAAGACATTCTACCTTCCAGCTCCAGGCATTTTCACCCGGTCCCCCTTGTCTGGAATTCCCTCTCTCAACCCTGCCTCCTGGCTTCCCTGCCTTCCTTCAGATCTCAGCCAAACCCCCGCCTTTTCCAAGAAACGCTTCCCAAAGCACTTTAACTGTAGTGCCTTCCCTCTGAGGTGATCTCTTACTGATCCTGTCTACATCTCATTTGGAAAGACTCCTTGAGAGTAAAAGCTCCTTGAGAGCTGGGCTGTCTTTTGCCCTTATTTGTATCCTCAGTGCTGAGTGCAGTGCCTGACACGTAATAGGTGCCTAATAAATGCTTCTTGACTTGGCTTCAGGGTCCCTTATTATGACTTCTCTCTCTCTCTGCCCTAATCTTTGAACTCCCGATTGAACTCCTGAGGCCACCTAGCAGCCAGTGATTAGCATAATATATATTAGGTCCTTAATAAATATTTCCTTCAAACAACTCCATTTTTCCTAATCTTTGGAATTGTTTCCTTGAAGAAAATGTTCTTAAAAATAAGAGGTATGGGAAAATAGAATTGGGTCCCATAGGAGGTAACAGGTTCCCTTTCTTTGGAGGTTTTCAAAAGGAAACCTTGACTCGGGCCCCTTCTTGGGTCAGCTGGAGGAAGGATTCTACTCCATTGATTGATTCTTCTTGCATGGTTGCATTATATAGTCTCAGGGACCCCTTTCAAGTCTGAGATTCTCAATCAATGAGAATGAGATGCCAGGTACTAAGCTAGGAGTTAGTGGCATATGGACAAAACAAGGTAAAAAAGAAACCAGCTCTGGCCCCACAAGGAATTTATATTCTCTTTTGGCCCAGGTTAGACAAGGGACATAGTATATAGGGAGGGACCCCACCACAGGTAAGGATAGTCAATGTCTTTCTCTGGAAATAAAATAATGGCCTGGCCTCTTGGAGGGGAGCCCTAAAAGCCTTCCTTGATGTCACCAGGCACTGCCATTTGGGGGCAGAAGAACATTCAGGGGAAAGAGGCACCTTTGAGGTCTTCCTGAACTCAGAGAGGTGAGGTCACAGAGCCTATGTCCCATGTACTCCTCACTAGCAGCCTGACGAGGGGTCCTTGGTGAATATGGTGGAGGGGAGGGGGCCAGGGAAGCTCTTCTAGAAGATGCTCAGAGTGACAGAGCTGGACAGGCCCTGAGACAGGGTCTAGTACAATTCTCACCTGAAGCAAGAATCCTCTCCTACATTGTCACCAACAGGAGTCATCACGCAGCCTTTCTCTCTGAATATTTTTAGTGACAGGGAGATCACTCCTCTTCCTGGAATGAATGGTTACCCCTAGCTCTGTCATTCTGGTTCTGGTCCTAAGAACCTCTTAGCTCTGACATTCACTAAGGGCCTTCCACTTCTGACATTCTGGGTTCTATGGGCCCAGCCAGTTCTTTGGTTCTAGGATCTGTTTTCCCTCCTTGTGAAACTGCCTTCCCTAGCCTCTGCTACCTTGACAATCCATGGTCACATGAGAAACAGCATTGGGCTGAGCTAATCTGTTTAAGACAGACTGGGACACCTGGGTCTCTTATGCCAAGGAAGATTTAGGCAGCAGCCAGCATGTTAGAGGAGAACCACCCAGCCATGGATTCTCACCCACACTCTAACCCCCCAACTTCCAGGACCTATGGGTGGCAAATAGAGTGGAAATATCCCTGGAAAGGGAATGAGGAGACCTGAGTTCCAAGCTCAGCTCTGTCATTGACTCACCATGTTACCTTGGGTTAGTCTCCTCCTATTTTGGGGCCTCAGTTTCTCTATCTGTAAGATGAAGTAGTTAGACTTCATTAAGGTCTCTTATGGTTATGACATGCTCTATTTCTAAAATTGATTATCTGGGTACACTGACTCCGTTAACCATGCTTTGCCTTGCCAATGCCTCTTGAGACATTTAGTGAATTACTCTCAGGATGCTGGCCACCCTATACAAGTCATTTTGGAAGGATGAGTACTGGATCCCCACTGGGTACACTTGGGCTGATTTGGAAGATTCAGATGGCATCACATACCCTCATCCCAGAGACCTGCTGGCAGTCATTCCTCTGACATTTGTCTTAATAGTCTTTAGATATGGTACTGGGAGGTGAGTCAACTGTGGAAGGTCTCCCCTTACTCCTTTTAACAAAATTAAAATTTTGTTGATGACTTTTGTTTTTGGAAAACCTTCACTATGAAAAAAATCTTCCCATCAAATATCTTTGATTAAAGTCTGATGCATATGGGTGCCTTATTCTCTATCTGACCATAAACTTATTAAGGGCAAGGATGATATCATAAAGTCCATATCTCCCCCTAGCTCTGTACACTGGGCTTGGTAACACAATGGGTGCTTACCAAATATTTCATGAATTTCAAGGGAGAGAATTTGACTGTGGCCCTGCATCTTAGACAGCCCATCTCACCCACTGAAGGGGATCTTCCTACCCTCTTTCCTGACAGTGCAGAAGCTATTCCCATAAAGAAAATATATGACATGGAGGAAAAGAACTTCCTCTAGGTTAAGCATCCAATATGAGCCCCACAGGTACTCTGTCCCTTTAATATCTCCTCCCATGCTCTATCTCCCACAGGCTATGCCAAGTTGGCTTGATAGGTCAGTTGGTGGGTGAGATTAGGGAGAGAGCTCCCAAAGGGCCATAAATGGGAGACTTCTTGTGCACTCAGCTCCTCCTATCTCTTCTCACAGGATCATAGGGCTGCCCTTGAGCAGAGCCCTGGGTGTGCGTGACACCCTCAGGATCAAGGCTACTCCCAACCCCATCCTGGAGTCATTTTTCCAGACCCAGAGTAAGAATCCCAAAAAGGTGAGCAGACCCCAGGTTTGGATACCATTAAAGATCCTATAAGGTTTAAGCCTCCATCCCCTTCAACAGGGCAGTCTCTGGTGTTCAGTGCTCCTTGAATAAGATGTGGGGGAGATGGGAAGTGCTCTGAGCCCAGGGCTCACGCAGACACCTGCTCTCCATGTTCCTGTTTCTTCTAGAGAGGGTGATACTTACTCTGAGCAACAAGTTCTACCAACCTCTAACCTCAGAAGGAATTAAGAGTTCACTAGAACTGAGTTCTAATTCCACCTCTGCTGCTGACTTGCTTTGTGACCTTAATCAAGTCACTTGACTTTTTTTAGAGCCTTAGTTTTCTCATCTGTAAAATGAAGGCAC
>JAQQSZ010000177.1:0-11879 GCA_028646595.1 Phalanger gymnotis | reverse complement strand
TTCCTAAAGCTGTCTGACTGTGCCCTGAGTGACTCTGTTGACTCTAAGATAAAATTCAAATGGTTCTTTTTGACCTGTAAAGCCCTTTACAATTGGACTTCAGTCTACCTTTCCACATTGATTGTGTATCATTACCCCTACACTCTCTGTCCTAGCCAAATTCACCTGCTCGCTATTATTTGTATCTGACAGCCCATCTCCCACACCCATGACATTGTATAGGCTGGCTCCCATGTCTGGCATGCTCTCCTTCCCCAGGGATGCTCTCACTTCTTCATTATGGAAACTCCAGCTCCCTTCAAGGCCTCTACCTCCTTCAAGAAACTTTTCCCAATTTTCCCAATTATTGATAATGTCTTGAAATTACTTTGTATTTCTTTACATCTATTTTGTATTTAGTTACATGTACACATGTAAGCTCAGTTAAGGCAGAGAATGGTTAGTTTTCATCCTTCCATAGTGCTTGACATGTTGGTTTCAGAGACTCTCCCCCAGTGTGGACCTCCTCTTCCCCAAAGGGCATGGCAGGGGCCAGGGTATGGTTTGGGGAATGCTTTTATTGAGGCAGTTGGGTCCCAGTCTGGGGCAGGAAAGGAGTCCTAGGGGAGGAGGTAGCTCCTTGGACTCTGCCCCTGGAGACTAGGTTCAAGAACATGCCATGCTCTTGGAAGCCTCTAGGCCCCTGGGGAGCAGAGTGGGCACTCTCTGATTAGGGAAATTATATGAGCTTAGGGGAGAAGGCAATCACCAGAAGCTAAGATCCTACCTTTGTCCACCTCACCCCTCTCCTGCTATCTCCAGGAAGAGCTGAGTGACCTGGCCAGACAGTGCAACCTCTCTGTGAGGCAAACTGAGCGCTGGTTTCGACGTAGAAGAAACCAAGAACGACCATTAATGAGCAAAAAATTCTCTGAAGCCTGGTGAGTTGGAGGGACCGATGGAAGACTGGCTCCAAGGTATCTAGACTTGGGTCAGTAGGCCAGGGAACCAGGTCTGACTTGGAAAGCAGGGTGCCTGCAATTTGTTCATATCCCACCCATTCCCTCCACCCCCAGCAATATGACCTCACCCATTCATCTCTACCCCTCTTCTGTATTTTCAGTTCGAGATTTTTATTTTACTCCTGTTCTTCCTTGGGAGGTTTATTTGTCTTCTACAATGTGAGTATGTCCTGTCCCATCCCCACCACATGATCATCCCTCCTCATTTGACTCCTCATTCTTTTCATTCCCATTACCTTTGTCCTTCTGCCTTTCTCTTCCCATTCATCCTCTTCCATCTTCCTCCAATCCCTTCTATCCCTACATCTTTTCTCTCTCCATCCTCTTTGTTCTCTATTCCCACAATGTTCGCTTTGTCCCTTCTTATTTTACCCACCCTTTGTATCCATTCCCATATCCCCCTACACATCAGCCTTCTCCCTTTACCCTTTGTGAATTTTGGTCCTCTCCATCTCTCATTCTCTTCATCCCTCCCCCCCTCCACCCTTTGTCCTTTCTATCTCTTCTCTGTTCTCTAATCCTTTCCCTTCCCATTCTCTTGATTCTCCTCTTCTTGATTCTGCTCCTCTATTTTCTGCCTTCTCATGCTCCCCCCCCCCACCAACACACACACCTTATCTTCACTGGCTTTCTCTCTCATCCTGTTCCCTTCTCTTCCTATCTATTTCATTGTCACCCCATCCCTACTTTGCTCCCAATCCATTTTCCCCCTATCAACCTTAAATCATGTGCTTCATCCTCTTATATCACCCCACATGGCAGCTCTGTAAGGGTGATGTAGCTAGATTGGTCAGTCTGACCAATAGACAGGGTGAGTAAGATGAGAACTGAAGCAGAAATAGTGGCCTCAATCATAGAAATGACAACTCACTTGAAGGCAGGCACCATGTTTCCCTTGAATCTCCTCCAGGCTAAACATGTCCATTTTCTCTAGTAGACCCTCATGTGACATGAATTCAAAGCCCTTCCCCTCTAATGAATGACCAAGTCTTGCTGATTCTATTTCCATAACATCTCTGGAAACCATCTCCTTCTCTCCACTCCCACCAGAGCCCGCTTACTTCGAGTCCTCACCATCTTTGCACCACTATTGTAATAGCCTTCTATTTGGTTCTGCAGCCCCTATTGTCTCCCTTCTAACAGTCCATCATCCTCACAGATGTTCCTACAGCTCCCATGTGACCAGGTCACTTCCCTTCTCAAAAAACTTGACTGATTCTCTACTGTCTCTATGATAAAATACAAACTGTTCCTTTTTACTTTTAAAGCCCTTCACAGTTTGGCTTTAATCTATCTTTTGAGGCTTATCACACATAAGCCTCCTTAGAGATTCCATATTCTAGACAAATTCACCTACTTCTTGTTACTGGTTGCCCTCCTCTGGACACTCCCCAGCTTATCCATTTCCTTCTTAAACCATGGTGTATAGAACTGTACCCAATCCTCCAGATGAGGTCTGATGAGAACAGAATACACCTCAATTACTCCTCCCCTCCTCCCTGTTCCTGGAAACTATGCCCCTCTGAAGACAGCCCAATGTCCAATTAGCTCTTTGGGCTGCCATATTACACTGATAAAACCTTTAAACCTTTTTTTTTTTTGAAACAGGAAGACTGGTTAAATGCTCCAGTCATTTGGAAGCTTCATAATTTGACAGACCTCCCCAACCCAGCCCATATTCTCTAGCTATTGGAGAGCTAATAGATGGATCAGATGCTAATGATCTGAAGGGATGTAGAAAGAAACAAAGGGTCAAGCCTCTCATCTAACCAGGGGTTATACCTCATAAGTTTGATTCTGACTTGTCCTGAACCTGGGGAGGAGGAGGCCAAGACAAGGATAGGAGATGATGTAAAGTGACAGCGCAATCATTTCTGTTGAGTACTTAGAGTTCCCTAGGGGAAGGCTCAACGCTATAGTGAGGAGCCATTATTTGTGGGGACTAGTGATTCTGAAAGCAATGTCTAGAACATGTCCCTTGTTTTTTACAGGAAACCTGGTTTAGCCAGCCAGAGACAATCTGGAATGGATACCCTAAGCAGGTGAGCAGTCACTGGACAGGGCCAGTGCCAGGTTTATCCACTGAAACCAGACTTGGAGATGATGATGATGATGATGATGATGATGAAAGCTAGTATTTATAAAACACTGTAAGATTTGTAAAGCACTTTACAAATACTACATCATCTGATTATCACTACTTTGTGGAAGGTGCCATGACCATCATCATTTTACAGATGAGGAACCTGAGGCAGACAGAGGTTAAGTGACTTGCCCAAGGTCACACAGCTAGTAAATTCTGAGGCTGGATTTGAACTCTGGTCTTCCTGACTCCGGGTCCAGTACACCATCCACTACACCTCACAGTGGCCAGAAATGAATGTATTTGCTACAAGTTCTCTCCCTCTTCCTATCCTTACTCCAAACCCCTGCCTTCAGAATCATAGAATCTCAACATTGAAAAGGACCAAAAAGGCTGCCATAACTGAACAAAATTCTGCCTTATAATTACTCAAAAAAAATGTTCACATCACCTCTACTTGAGGTTCTCCAGGGAGGGCAAACCCCATATTTTCCAAGGCAGCCCAGTCTACTTTAGGACAACTCTCTTTGTTAAGAAGTTTAGTCTTACATCAAACCTAAATCTGGCCCTCTGTAGCTTCCTTCCACTGAGCCTAGCTCTTCCCTCTGGAGTTGTCTTCCACATGATGTACCTTCTTAGCATTTACAGACATTAACCATGTCCTCCATTTATTTTCTTTTGTCCAAGCTAACTATACTCAATCATTTTAATAAATGCTGATTATACTCAGTGTGACCTTTGATTACTCTTCTCACCAAGGCCAACCCCTCTACAGATTCCTTTGATTTCATCCCCTCCTGTCTCCTTCAACACATTCCTCCATAATTATCTACAAAAGGACTTACTTAGCACTGAATATTATCCCTCTCATAATTTAGACTAATATTGGATTAATTCTTTTGGTTGTCCCATTACATCGCTGACTAAATTCCCAGATATTTTTCAGACCAATTAATAACTAACAATCTCTACCCCACATTGTACTTGTGAAATGGATTTTTTAAACTTTTATGCTTTAAAATTTAAGATTTTGTGTTTCCCTTTTTAAAATAATATTTTATTTTTCCCTAGTTTCATGTAAAGACAATGTTTAACATTCTTCTTCTTAAATTTTGAGTTTCAAATTTTCTCTCTCTCCCGGAGCTCCCACTCCATGAGATAGCAATTTGATATAGATTATGCATGTTCAAACTTGCAAAACATATTGCCATATTAGACATGTTTTAAAAGAAAACACAGACCCAAAACATGAAATACAGAAAGTGGAAAATAGCACGCTTCAGTCTGCATTTAGATTCCATCAGTTCTTTGTCTGAAGGTGGGTAGCAATTTTTATTATGAATCCTTTGAAATTGTCTTGGATCATAGTATTGCTGAGAATAACTGGGGCAGCTAGGTGGCACAGTGAGTAGAGTCCCGGCCCTGGAGTCAGGAGGACCTGAGTTCAAATCTGTCCTCAGACACTTGACGCACTTAGTAGCTATGTGACCTTGGACAAGTCACTCAACCCTAATTGCCCTGTCTTCCCCCCTCAGGAAAAAAAAAAGAGAATAACTAAGTCATTCACAGTTAATCATCACATAGTATTGCTGTTACTATATACAATGTTCTCCCAGTTCTATTTACTTCACTTTGCATCAGTTCATATAAGTGTTTCCAGGTTCTTCTGAAATCTGCCTGCTCATCCTTTCTCATAGCAAAGTAATATTTTCTAATAATCAAACACCACCATTTGTTCAGCCATGGGCATCACCTCACTTTCCAAGTCTTTGCCACTACAAAAAGAACCGCTATAAATATTTTTATACAAATAGGTCCTTTCCCCTTTTTTCTCTCTTTTTGATATTACTGGATCAAAAGATTTGCACAGTTTCATAGACTTTTTGATATAGTTCTAAATTGCTCCCCAGAATGATTGGATCAGTTCACAACTCCACCAACAGGGCAATGGTTCCCAATTTTCCTACATCCTCTCCAACATTTCTTATTTTCCTTTCTGTCATATTAGCCAATCTGATAGGTGTGAGGTGGTTCCTCAGCATTTTTTTACTTTGCATTTCTCTCATCGATAGTAATTTAGAGCATTTTTCAATATGACTGTAGATAGCTTTGATTTCTTCATCTGAAAACTGCTTCTTCATATCCTTTGACCATTTATGAATTAGGGAACGACTTTTATTTTTTATAAATTTGACTGAGTTCTCTAGATAATTGAGAAATGAAAGCTTTATCAGAAACAGTTGCTGTAAAAATTGTTTCCCTTCTTTCTGCTTTCCTTCTAATCTTGGTTGCATTTGGTTTAGTTTGTGCAAAGCCTTTTTAATTTAATGTAATCAAAATTATCCATTTTAATTTCCTAATGTTTTCTATCTCTTGTTTGGTTGTAATGTCTTCCCTTCTCCATAATTCTGACAGGTAAACTATTCCTTGCTCCTCTAATTTGCTTATGGTATCACTCTTTACATTTAAGTCACATATCCATTTTGATCTTAACTTGATATACAGTCTAAAATTCTGCTTTATACCTAGTTTCTCCCAAACTGCTTTCTAGTTTTCTCAGAAGTTTTTGCTGAACAGTGGGTTTATGTCCCCAAAGCTGGGGTCCTTGGGTTTATGAAACACTAGGTTACTATAGTCATTTACTATTGTATCTTGTGTTGCTAATCTCTTCCATTGATCCACCACTCCAGTGCCAGATAGTTTTGAGGATTACCACTTTATAATACAGTTTGAGATCTCGTATGGCTAGGCCACCTTCCTTCACATTTGTTTGAGTTAATTTACTTGATATTCTTGACCTTTTGTTCTTCCCAATGACTTTTGTTATTTTTTCTAACTCTATAAAATAATTTTTTGATAGTTTGATTAATATGGAACTGCATGAATAAATTAATTTTATTATATTGGCTCAGCCTACCCATGAGCAATTGATATTTTTCCAATTGTTCACATCTGACTTTATTTGCGTGAAAAGTGTTTTGTAATTGTGTTCATACGGTTCTTGGGTTTGTCTTGGTAGGTAGTCTTCCAGGTATTTTATATTGTCTACAGTTATTTTAAATGGAATTTCTTTTTCTATCTCTTGCTGTTGAACTTTGCTGGTAATATACAGCAATGCTGATGATTTATGTGGGTTTATTTTCTATCCTCCAACTTTGCTAAAGTTGTTAATTATTTCAAGTAATTTTTTAATTGATCTCTAGGATTCTCCAAAGTATACCATCATATCATCTGCAGAGTGATAATTTGTTTCCTCATTGCCTGTTTTAATTCTTTCCATTTCTTTTTCTTCTTATTGCTGTAGCTAACATTTCTAGTACAACATTAAATAATAGTGGTGATCATGAGCTTCCTTGCTTCCCCCCTGATTTTATTGGGAAGGCTTCTAGCTTATCCTCATTACAGATAAGGCTTGCTAATGGTTTTAAATAGATGCTACTTATCATTCTAAGGAAAGCTCTATTTATTCCCATACTCTTTAGTGTTTTTCATAGGAATAGGTGCTGTATTTTTCAAAAGCTTTTTCTGCACCAATTGAGATGATCATATGGTTTCTCTTGGCTTTGTTATTGATATGGTAAATTATGCTGATAGTTTTCCTAATATTGAACCAGCCCACCATTCCTGGTACATATCTGACCTGGTCATAATGTATGATTTTTGTGATATATTGCTTTTATCTCCTTGCTAATATTTTATTTAAAATTTTTGCATCATTTCATTGAGGAAATGTGTCTATAGCTTTCTTTCTCTGTTTTGGCTCTTCATGGTTTAGATACCATCACCATACTGGTATCCTAAAATTATTGGCATACAATTGGGCAATGTAGCTCCTAATTATTGTTTTAATTTCCTTTTCATTGGTGGTGAATTCATCTTTTTCAATTTTGATTCTGCTAATTTGGTTTTCCTCTTTCTTTTTTTAAATTAAATTAACCAATGGTTGGTCTTTGTCTATTTTATTGGTTTTTTGTAAAACCAGCTCCTAGTTTTATCTATTAGCTAAACAGTTTTCTTTCAACTATATTAATCTGTCCTTTGATTTTCAAGATTTCCAATCTGGTGCTTAATTGGGGATTTCAATTTGTTCTTTTTCTAGTCTTTGTAGTTGCGTACTCAATTCATTGATCTGCTCTTACTTTATTTTATTAATATAAGAGTTTAAAGCTATAAATTTTCCCCTAAGTACTGCTTTTGCTGCATCCCATATATTTTGGTGTGTTGTTTTATTGTTGTCATTGTCTTTAATGAAATTATTGATTGTTTCTATGATTTGTTGTTTGATCCACTCATTCTTTTAGATTAGATTATTTAGTTTCCAATTAATTTTTAATCTCTCTTTCCATAGGTCTTTATCAAATGTAATTTATTGCATCATAATCTGAAAGGGATGCATTTAATATGTCAGCCTTTCTGCATTTGATTGTGAGGTTTTTATGCCCTAATACCTGGTTAATTTTGTGCAGGTACCATGTACCACTGAGTAAAAAAGGATAGTCCTGTACCCATTCAACTTTCTCCAGAGGTTTATCATATCTAACTTTCCTAAACTTCTATTCACATACTTAACATCTTGCTTGTTTATTTTGTGGTTAGATTTATCTGGTTCTGAGAGGGGAGAGTTGAGGTTCCCTTCTAGTACAGTTTTACTATTTCCTCCTGTAACTCATTGAACTTCTTTTAAAGAATTAGATGCTATACTATTTGGTGAATATGTGTTTAGGCTGCTTTTCCTTGAGGCAAACAAGGTTAAGTGACTTGCCCAGGGTCACACAGCTAGTAAGTGTCTGTGGCCAGATTTCAACTGAGGTCCTTCTGACTCCAAGGCTGGTGTTCTATGCACTATACCACCTAGCTGCCCCTATGTTTAGTATTGATATTATTTCATTGTACATGGTACCTTTTAGCAAGATGTAGTTTCCTTTATTATCTCTTTTAATTAGACCTATTTTTGGTTTTGCTTTGTCTGACATCATGATTGCTACCCCTGCTTTTTTTACTTCAGCTAAAGCATAATATATTCTGCTCCAACCTTTTATCTTTACTGTGTGTGTCTCTCTACTTGAAACATGTGTCTTTTAAACATCATATTGTAGGATTCTGATTTTTAATCCACTCTGCTATTGATTTCTATTTTATTGGTGAGTTCATCCCTTTCACATTCACAGTTATGATTACTAACTTTATTTCCCTCCATTCTATTTTCCCCCATTTCTTTCTCTCTCTCTCTCTCTCTCTCTCTCTCTCTCTCTCTCTCTCTCTCTCTCTCTCTCTCCCCCCTCCTCTGTTTCTCTGTGTCTTTGTCTCTCTGTCTCTGTCTCTCTCTGTCTTTGTGTGTACGTCTCTCTCTCTCTCTTTCTTTCTCTCCTTTCACCCCTTCTCTCCTTGCCAGTGTTTTGCTGCTCACCGCTACCTCCCCCAATCTGCCCTCCCTTCTATCCGTTCCCCACCTTTCTTGTCCCCCTTCCCTCCTACTTCCCTATAGAGTAAGATGGATTTCTCCCTAGCATACCCGGGATGACCTGCTAGCATGAGTTCTTTAATCTGCTTTTCTAGGAAAGACCACTCAAAAAGGGGTTAACAATCCTCCATTTAGCTACATTCACTAGTTCAGGGGAAGGGTCAGCACCTTGAACATCAGAGAAAATACAAGCAGAGAAATTAGCATAAAGATCAACAGACAGGGCTCTTAGCTGCCTGAACCAAAGCAATATGGCTATACACTTTACATACATCACTGGGTTGAGAGAGCCTTTACATTTGAGTAGTCGGGGAGCTCTGAACACACAGCTACTCAGAGTCTCGACCAAGAAATCACAAGATCCTTCTCATAAGTGAACCCCCAAAGCAAAATACCAACTCAGGGTATATATACACTTCTCAGAACCAGAAGGCAGCACAACTCCCATGACTCAGTGCCTAATCAACTTAGTACCAAAACATGTGAAAGCCTTCCTACAAGCAAGCCTCCCCTAAGCAAGCCTCACTTGATGGTCTCTATATGAGGCCTATTAATGGGCAGTGAAGATCTTCATAACCCATTAACATTATGATACCCCACTGAGTGTGTATGTTATTGCCTTTTGACCCAAATCCAATGAGAGTAAGGTGCAAGTGATGTTCACCTCACCCTTCTCTCCTTCCCTCCACTGTAAAAGGTCTTTTGTGTCTCTTCATGTGAGATAATTTACCTCATTCTACCTCTCTTTTTCCTCTTCTCCCAGTGAAATCCTCTTTCTTACTCCTTAATTTTTTTAATATCATCCCATCAATGTCAACTCACACTCTCTGTCTATTTGTACTCCTAACTGTTCATATTGTGATACAGTTCTTAAGAGTTACAAGTATAATCTTCCTGTGTAGGAATGTAAACAGTTTAACTTTATTGAGTTACTTGCTGAATAACATGTTTTCTCTTTACCATTTACCTTTTCATGTTTCTCTTGATCTTGTATTTGAAAATCAAATTTTCTATTTAGTCTGGTTTTTTCATTAGGAATATTTGAAATTCTCTATTTCATTGAATATCCATTTTTCCCCTGAAAGATTATGCTAAGTTTTGCTGGGTAGGTGATTCTTGGTTGTAATCCAAACTCCTTTGCCTTCCAAAATACCATGTTGCAACCCCTCTGATCCTTTAATGTAGGAGCTGCTAAATCTTGTGTTATCCTGACTGTAGTACCTCGATACTTGAATTGTTTCTTTCTGGCTTTTTGCAGCATTTTCTCCTTGACCTGAAAGTTCTGGAATTTAATTATAATATTCCTGGAAGTTTTCATTTTGGGATCTCTTTCAGGAAGTGATCAGTAGATGTTTTTATTACTATTTTACTGTCTAATTCTAGTATATCAGGGCAGTTTTCCTTGAAAATTTCTTGAAAGATGTTGTCCAGGCTCTTTTTTTTTAATCACAGTTTTCAAGTAGTCCAATAATTCTTAAATTATCTCTCCTGGATCTATTGTCCAGGTCAGTTGTTTTTCAGGGAGATATTTCACATTTTCTTCTATTTTTTCATCCTTTTGGTTTTGTTTGAATGATTCTTGATGTCTTATAGAGTGATTAGCTTTCATTTTCCCAATTCTAATTTTTAAGGGATTATTTTCTTCAGTTAGCTTTTGTACCTCCTTTTCCATTTGGCTCATTCTACTTTGTTTTCTGCTCATTATACTTTTTAAGTAGTTGTTTTCCTCCATGGATCTTTGTACCTTCGTTTCTATTTGGACAATTCTAATTTTTAAGGAGATTTTTCTTCAGTGAATTTTTGTGCATCTTTCCTATTTTTCATGCTTCCTGTACCCAACTGTTGACTCTTTTTTCATGATTCTCTTGCATTAATTCTCATTTCTTCTCCAAATTTTTCTTGCACCTCTATGATTTTTAAAATACTTTTTGAACTCTTCCAGGAGTTCTTTTTGGGCCAGAGATCAATTCATATTTTTCCTTGAGGCTTCATGTATAGGCATTTTGACATTGTTGTCCTCTTCTGAGTTTGTGCTTCAATCTTCCTATTACCATAGTAGCTTTCTATGGTCAGGGTTCTTTTGGATTTGGGTGGTTTTTGGCTCACTTTCTAGCCTATTTCATGACTTTTACAGTTGAGCTCTATTCCTAGGGTACAAGGGACTGTCCCAAGCTTCTTATGTGGAGACCAGGGACCTGGCTACTGGCTGGCTGCACTGGGGAGTCCCAGGCTGGCAACTCACCTATTGCAGCAGGCTGTCCAGGCCTGGCCACTCATGTGCTGCCCTTGGGGGGAGAGGGCACCTGGAAGCCTCATAGCTAGCCCATTTTGCCACGGACCTACTTTACTCAGGCCACAGGATACTGGTTGCTGACCTGTCCTAGAGCTAGGGGCCTCCCACTGGCTTGCCTGGACACCACCTGCACTGTGCTGTGTTCCCCTTACACTCAAATAAGACAGCCTTTCCTTCAGTCCTTCTAAGTTATCTTGGGCTGGAAAATTGTTTCACCTTGTCCTTTTGTGGGTTCTGCCTCTCCAGAATTCATTTTGTGGCGTGATTTAAAGTTGCCTGGAGGGGAACTTAGGAGAACTCATGTAAGCTCCTTCCTTTTCTCCACTGTCTTGGCTCTGCCTCCTATATTTACACATATTAGTTTTATCTAGACACCCTAGACTGTCAAGATTTCTCTGAATCCTAACTGTCATCAAGTTGGCTAGCTATCTCCTAGCTTGGTGTCATCTATATCTTTATCCAACTCCTTGATAAAAAAAAAAATATGTTAAACAGAACAAAGCCAACCCTTAATCCTGGGATCTCTCAGTGGAGGCCTCCTTCCAAGTCAATGTCAAACTGTTACTAAATGATGACGTTTAAGTTCTAGCCATTCAACCCTCTCTGAATCCACCTAACTGTACCCTTTAGAAGTTAACATCTCTTCTCTTTTCTGCAAGAATGGCCTGAGGGATTTTGTCAAATGCTTGTCTAGCCTCTGGGTCAACTGTCTATGGCATTTCCCTAACTTTCCTAGTTTGGTAACCTTTTCAGGGGGAAAAAAGGTTAGTTGTTATGTTCTGTGACTCTAATTATGCCCTCATAATTGAAGTCTCCTTGCAAATGATAGCCTTGGGCATTCCCCACAACAACTGTCCCAATTATTTTCTTCTCTCCTTGACTTGCCCATATCAATCCCTCTCCATACCTTGTCTCAGAGGAGGACTGTGTCTCACAATTTACTAAGAAAAGAGGCTAATCACCACGAGCTACCTCTCTTTCCCTTGTCCATATCTCAAAACCCTTTCATATCATCCCCCATTCTCTGCTCTATATAAGTCT
>JAQQSZ010000176.1:0-26577 GCA_028646595.1 Phalanger gymnotis | reverse complement strand
GGGGGGGGGAGGAAATGGGGAGAAAATTTGTAATTCAAATGCCTGTGAAAATCAAGGCTGAAAACCAAACATGTCAAAAATAAATTAAAAAAAAATATTTTCATAGTAATACTAAGGTGTTACAAATTAAAATACTCCTCTCTTGTCCAACTACATCTGTGTAAAAAGGCTGGATTTTCTTCATAAACTTCAGCCAAAACAACATGGCACAACAGAATGAATGTAGATGTAGAAATGAGAATCCAGCTGTCTTCAATCAAACCAGACATTAAAGAGATGTGCAAAAATATGTAAAATAATGACATTTCTCACTAAATATTTTTTGCTTTGGAAAACAGTTGCTTTCACACGCAAAAAAACATTAACACTGTAATGGGTTTATTATTATTATTTTGAAATTAATTAACAAATGTTTTTAAAATTTATTAGTTTTAATGTCTAATCCACTAAATATAAATAGCTATTGTTCCCACCAACAAAAGTTCTTTGGGGTCCTCAATCATTTTTAAGAGTGTAAAGGGATCTTGAATCCAAAATGTTTAAGAACCAGTGGCCTCTGTCACAGGATTTAGAGATATAAGGGAACCTCAAAGATCATCTAGATTCAGCCTCTCATTTTACAGAGGAGAGAATGAGGCCGAGAAAAGGAAAGTGACTTTCCCAAGGTCTTACAGTTAGTAACTGTCAGATACGAGAACTAAACCCTGGTCCCCTGACTCTAAATTAAATGTTCTTCCCAATACACCATTTTGTTGTTGTTGTTCAGTTATTTCATTAGCATCTGACTCTTTGTAGCCCCTTTTGGGGTTTTCTTGACAAAGATACTGGGTTAAGTGACTTGCCCAGAGTCACACAGCTAGTAAGTGTCTGAGGCCGGATTTGAAGTCAGGAAGAGGAGTCTTCCTGACTGCAAGCCCGTCCCTCTATCCCCTAAACTAAACTCCCTGCTAGCTTTAAAATTTTATGAAGATAAAACACAGACCTAGAAAAGCAGATCTGAAAGTCTGAGGAAAGATGATGGTTAGGTCTAGAAATAAAGACAGCTGGTGACAAACCCAAAATGGGCTTTCTACAAAGGAAGGTTAACAGGCATCTGAGCTGAGCAATACAGGCCCACATAAGAGCTAAAGCTAAAGTCATGGTTCCTGTGCCCTCTGCCCTCCATTTCACATGGGGAAAAGGGCAGACAGTCAAAACTCAAAGCAATCTGCTAACTGGAAGAGGATGGAGACAGAGATGGATAATAATGAAGAAAGTCACATTTCCAGTATTAATTGTTTTTAAGATTTCACTTCCCTCTTAGAATCATAAAATGTCAGAGGGTGCATGAAATGCAAAACATAAGTCAGGGCTAGAAGGAAATTTAGATCATAGAATGTTAAGCTGAAAGGGACCTTAGAACATATTCCTTCAAGACTCGGCTCAAGTGCCAGGTTGTAGAAGCCTGTGAATGCCAGACAGAGGAGTCTGAAATTTCTTCAACAGGCAAAAAGAAGCCTTTCCTGATCCCCACTCCCTTACTAGTGCCTTTCCATTCATAACCACTTTGTATTCACTTTGAATATACTACGCATACCTCCTGTCTTTCTCATTAGAAGGTAAGCTCCTTGATGGTAGGAATTTCTGTGTTTGCACCCTCAGCACTTAGCACAGTAGGTAGCACACAGTAAGGTCTTAATGGATGCTTGTTGGCGGACTCTAGAACACTAAGGCCCAAAGAGTAGAAATCTAGTCATGGGATTAAGCTAGAGTCCAAACTGGGGCTTTTTAACTACTAAGGCAATAAATACTTTATCCTTTGAACCCTTGATCTGTACAGAATATTGGGGGCGTGCAGTGAAAAGGGAATGCTACAGTCCTTTTCCTTACAATCAGAGACAACTTTCAGGTACTCAAACTGTCACCACCTCCTTTGTCCCTGGGGAGGAGGAGTTGGCCAAATATGGCAGAGCTTTCTTGTTTGATGGGTAGGCTAGAGGATACTTTGGACCAGGAGCTTGGGCACTGATCCAATAAGGACTTTATTGTGATGAAATTGAAGAGAAAAAAAAAGCAGAGGGAGAAAAGGGGGGGAGGGAGGGAGGGCAGGGAGCAAGTAAGATCTGTGCCCAGTAGGTACAATAATTGAGGCTTTCTAAATGCACTGGAATAGAAAGAAGAGAAGGGAATTTCAGGAGAAGGCTCAAGATCCCTCAGAAACTGCCTGTACAATATGAAGCTTAATGGCAGAGACAGCTGGAAATCAAAGCAGGGGAATGGGAATGGATGCTGGAATGACCTTCCCCTCCTCTACCTCCCTTTATGCTTTCAGCTGTTATGGGAGAAATCTCACCAAGTGCAAACTGAAGAACACAGGTTCCCACTTGCACCCTCAAAATCTTCAACTCAGAAGCTAAACAAGAAAATACTTGGGAATGTTAATCCATTTTTTCACTGACATAATGAAAAAAGGGAGGTGAGCCCCAAGGAGCTCTTGCTAACAGTGCCAAGTGCTCAACTCAGTGTGACCTTCTGCCTCTGGCTTCAAACAGCATTTTATTTGCTAATGTAATGCTCTAATGTATTTATTGTGTGATATTATATATGACAATGGAAAGGAAAGCTGGTTAGTCAAATACAGAGTCAAGAGATACAAAGCCTAAGTGCTACACAGATAGCTCCTAATTTTAACCCAAGCCTCCATTCACTGGGTAGGTCCTCTACAAAGGATTAATGGAAGGACAGGATTTGAATAGGGTTAAGAATGGTGTAGATTAGAGCTGCACATTTAGAGGGAGTACTCACAATGACTGGATCACAAACACATAGAATAGAAAATTAGCCATCTGTGTTGGTGTCTTTTTAAAGCCCACTGGACTGTAAGCTAAAGGAGGGGCCCTGTCTTCTCTAAACTTTATATATTCTCTAGCACCCAACAGGGGATATTATACAATGCAGGACCTTAATAAATTATGTAATGGATGAATGAAGGCAGCCTCTTCACTGGATTCCCCAGCTCCAGTGTCTTCCTTTCCATGGTTTCTGTACACAGAGTCAAATTCACCTTCCTATAGCAGTCTCTAAACACATTACTCTCTCACTCACGAACCTGCTATTCCTCCCCAGAACATGGGGAAGAAAATTCAGTCTCCTCAGCATGGCATGTGAGGCCCTCCATGGCCAGTCCTCAACTCCTTCTCTTGGTCATTGAGCAAGAAGTATGGTGCAGCTAAATGGGTGCTAAACTTGACTCAGGAAAGAAGTGGGTTTTAATTCCACTTCTTATAAGCTGTACGACTATGGGCAAGTCCCTTGACTTCTCTTATATTCATTTTCTTAATCTATAAAACAAGGATTCCACCTATAGTACTGGTTCAGGAAAGAGATGAGATGATATTCTATATACAAAAGTAACATTCATATAACAAAGCCCTAACCAAATAACTCCTCTATTCATTTTCTTGAGATTTGCTGCTGTCATTGAAAGCCCTCTACGGGGGGGGTGGGGAACCTGCCTACAATCTGCTTCCCCCAGACATTTCCATTCTTATTTCACATTACTGCCCTTCACACATTTTCCATTCCAATCAAACTGGACTACTAGCCCATTCCTCATTCACAACCTTCCATCTCTCACCTCTACAATTTGGGGAGTACTACAACATATTAACTCCTCATGTCTGGCATTTAGAAGCGCCAACTTTTTCAAAGCACAGCTTAGATGCCATCTCTTATGTGGCTTTTTTCTGATCCCCACACCCACCCCGTTCAAGTTGTTCATGTTTTCAATCTTCTAAAATTACTTTACATGTACTTTGTGTTTACTTATACATACTGTATCCTCCTGATAGAATGTAAGCTCCTTGGGGGCAGGGGCTAGATTGCTTTTGTTTCTATATTCCCAGAATCTTGTAGTTAAGCATTTAATAAACGTTTGCTGAACTGAATTACATGTCCTGGAGAACAGAGGCCTACTGTGGGGTGTACTGGTCTGGTACAGGCTTCTGGAGGTTGAGGTTCTGTAGGAGCTAGGCCTGTGTTAACTGAACCACCAGCAAATGTATGGCCAAGCATGAAAACTGGCTGCCAGACCCTCTGAGATATATCTTTACCCACCGGCAGAGGGAGTAGTGTACCCGGACAGAGAAAGAGACATTTGCCTATGGAATCTGCAGGCCATGTACTGAGAGCAGGCACTTAACAATACAAACAAGGCAGAAACACCAGGAAGAAATGCATTATACATCAAAAAGAAGTAAATTATACATCAAAAAATAGAGGCACAACCTCCAGCCACGCTTTTGTGTTTTACATGCCATGGGATGCTGCTAGCAACAGTAAAGGAAAATCTACAGAATCAAACTCCACATGGCTCCCTTTTCTGTCTGTGTCTTCCCACAGGTTGGCTACTGCCCATGCCTTAAATGGGACTCGCTGGCTCCTGCCAACCTGAAAGATCACTGCTGTCCTTCAAGGCTCAGCTCAGCAATCACCTCTTGGGAGAACCCTCTACTCTTTCTCCCAATTGTTCATTCTCTCTGTTTCCTCACTGTATCTGCTTGTCTGCGGATATGGTGTATCCTCTCTGTTTTGCCCTACCTACCCTGCTCCCCATATAATTTCCTTGAGGGCAAGAGCTGTTTTATATGTGGCTCTATATGTCCAGTACCTAGAGTGGTACCTGGTATACATAAGGTACTTAATAAATGAGAATTGAATTTTGATCCTTCTTTCCTATTTAATCCCAGCTACTGTCAAGGGGCAAGTGTTTCTCAGTACTACTCACTGCCTAGCATGGCCAGTGAGTGTGAATTGCTTGACAAATGTTTAGTTTGACAAATGTTCCTTGAGAACAGGGACTGGGTCTTACTTTTTTTTAATTCTCTTAGCCCAGAGCATAAGGTGGAACACACATATGATACTCAAGTATACATCCTGAATTATCTTTAAGTTATATATAGCACTCTGTTCTCACAGTACCCAGAGCCCTAGACCTCTCCAAGCAGGAAGAGGCCTTGGAACACAGCCTAAATTTGCTGCAAGGTAAGGAGAAATAGGCTGTATTATAATATGACAAGGCAGATTTAGAACTGGCTGAACGGTCAGACCCAGAATTGTTCTTGGTAGTTTAGTGGTTTAATGTCAATTTGGAAGGAGGTCTCTGGGGGAATGCCCTAAGGATCTGTTAACCATATACTATTTAACATTCTTACCAACAACCTAGATAAAGGCATAAAGGATATGCTTATTAAATTTGCAGGTAACAAAGAATTCAGAGTGATAAATATGATGTGGGATTATAGTTAGTGTCCAAAAAGATCTCAACATATTAGAACATTAGGCAGAATCTGCAATTAAATTTAAGAAGGAGAAAGATAGAGTCTTTTATTCGAATTCAAAATCTCTACCTCTAAGATATAAAGATGGGCACAGCACAGCTAGAAGACAGTTTGTCTGGGAAAGAACTGGAGTGGGGACAGGGGGGAGGTATTAGCGGGCCACAAGCTCAGCATGAGTCAGCAGCGTGACGTGACAGGCGAGAAGGCTCCCGCAGTCAGAGGTAGCATTTTAAGAAGTGCAGTCTCTAGAGGCAGCTAGGTGGCACAGTGAGTAGAGCACCAGCCCTGGAGTCAGCAGGACCTGAGTTCAAATCCGGCCTCAGATACTTGATGCACTTACTATCTGTGTGACCTTGGGAAAGTCACTTAACCCCAAATGCCCTGCCTTTCCACTTCTAAAAAAAAAGTGCAGTGTCTAAAAGTAAGGAAGTGATCTGGAATACGAGAAGGGTTCTCATAAGAGGGGGTTCTTGGTCAAACCACATGTAAAACACCTGTTTAGTTCTGAATGCCACCTTTGAGGAAGGACATTAAGGTGAAGATAGTCCAAAGGAGGGCAACCAGGAGGATGAGTAGTCTTAGGTTCAAGCTCTACGAGCATCTGTGGAAGGAACTCGGGCTACATTAACAAAGAGGAGACTTAGGAGGGACTCGATAACTGTCTTCAGGTATTTGAAGAGCTATCTCATGTTAGAAAAATTAAGTATATTCTGGTTGACTTGAGAAGGCTGAACTAGGAACAATGAATGGAAGCTGCTCAGAGATACAGTCTTACTTAATATAAGGAAAACTCCCTAACAATTAGATCATTTTGCAGTCTGATCTTCCCAGTCTGACATCGAGAAGTGGGGGGAGAAAAAGGGAGAGACAGACAGAGACAGAGAAGTCCCAAAGCCCAGACAATGGGTCTAGGGGCCAGACTACCTTGAAAGCCTTCTTTGTTGCTGATGTGAATGTTTATCATTCTGTGATTCTTTCCAGAAAAGAACAATGTTCCATGAGCATTAAGTCTGAAAGTAACTAAGCTAGAGAGATACGAAAGTGGAATGTCAGGTCTCAGAAAGTAGTGCCGCCACCCCAGCCCAACCCCCACCCCCACCCCCACCCCCACTAAAGGTCTTCAAGCCTAGGTACACTGCACAGGACACCAATATTCACGTATGGGTTGAATTACTTCTGAGATCCTCTCCACCTCTGAGACTCTGTATCTCTGGAAGGGACTTTGGAACACAGAATACAAAATATCAGAACTAGATGGAACCTCATAACACAAAATGTCAAAACTGGATGGTCCCTGAGAACACAGAACAAAAAAGATTAAAACTGGAAGGAACTTCTGTCCTCTACCCTCTTCCCTCTATACTGTCTTGTGGATAGAATAAAAGACTTAAAGATCTAGCTTCAAATCCTGCCTCTGACACTTCTAACTTTGTACGACCATGGATCAGCCAAAATCTCTCTGAGCCTATCTCCCTATCTAAAAAAATGGAAGTGATAATGCCTGTAGTACTTGCATCACTGGGAGCCTTAAATGAAATATGTATGTTCCTATATATGCACATAGAAAGTGCTTTGTAAACTTTAAAGCAGCATATATTAGCTTTTATCTTTATCATCATTTTTATCTAATTCACTGCCAAGGTTTCAATCTAAGCAGGTGACTCCCAACTTTTTCCCTCTGACTGCATCTCTAACTGCTTGCTGGACACCTACCCTTTAATGTCCCCCTAGCACCACAAACAACATATCCCAGCTGAATGAACTCACTCTCTTCCTCCAAACAGCCCACTTCTACTGACAACACCACTGTCCTCCAACTCCCCCAGGTCTGAAATCCTGGAATCATCTTTATACTCTTCCCTTCTCTAACCCTACACATTCCATCAGATGCCAATTCCTGTTGCTTCTACATGAGTAATACCATTTATGCCTGCCACCTCTACATTTGGAGAACCACCACACAATTCAGGCTTTCCTTATCTCTAGCCTAGATGACTGTAATAGTCTCCTAACTCACCTCCTGACCACCAATCCTTCCCTCCTCCAAAGCATCCTTCAAATAACTGGCAATTTGATCTTCCTAATTGACAGGTCTGAATCTCTCACTCCCCTGCTCCAAAACCTTCAGTGTCTCCCTACTGCATAAAGGAGGAAACACAAAGTCCTTAGAGCCTGCTATTCAAGACCTTCGAGAATGTGGCTCAGACCAACCTCCCCACATTTATTTCTCACCACTCCTTCAGATTATATTCCAGCAAAACTATACTACATCACTCCCCAATGTCGACGCTCTCTTCTCAAACTTTCCTACAGTGCTGTGTCTAAACTTCTTCCTTGCCCTTGTCACCCCCTTTATCGCACTTATTAATATACATGTCATAAAACCCATATTGAACTGAAAGCTCCTTGAGGACAGAGACTATGGTGTCTTCCATCTCTGTATTCCCTGCACCGAGCAAACGTTCATGATATAATAAATGTTTGTTTAATAAATGCTTAGTAATAAATCTTTGTTTAAAAGAATGTTAACACAGTGTTCAGGCTGGAAGGAACTTTAGAGGCATCTAGTTTGACTACCACCAGCAGCAATACAGGAACCCTCTATAAACAGCTTCTCTGAGAGCCAGGTGTTACCTTAGGTAAAGCACCAGATAGACACAGGAAGACTTGAGTTCGAATCAGCTGTGTGACTATGCACAAGTTACCTGTTTGCCTCAATTTCCTAATCTGCAAAATTCGGATAATAATAGCATCCTAGGGTTGTTATTAGGATAAAATGAGATATTTACAAAACACTTTATAAACCTTAAAGTGCTATATAAAACTAGCTTTCATTATTATTATTATTATTGTTAAAAGTTCACTACATCACTCCAATACCACTGAGGGTTAGCTCTGATTGTTAGGAAGTTCTTCTTTATGTTCAGCTAAACTCTGTCTTTCTATGACTTTCCCTTACCTCCCCTAGTTCAACGGCCAAGCAGAATACAACTAATCCCTTTTCCACATGACAATCTTTCAGAAACATAAACACAGCTATCATGTCTCTGCTAAGTTTTCTTTTGTCCAGGCCAACCACATCCCATTCCTGCAATAGCTCCTCACAGAGTGGGGTCTGTAGACCTTTCATCATGCTAGTTGCTCCCCTCTTGACGAATTCCAGCTTGTCAACATCTCTCCTAAGTAAGCAAACCCTGTGGTGCCTCCAGTGAACTCTGCAAAGGCTGTATTCAGAGAGGGCTGCTCTGAATGCCTCTTTGCCCATACAATTCCAAGGAGCTCCATCTTTTCCTGCTGCTGGCCTCCTGCCAAATATCTTTAATACAGGTGGGGAAGCAGCTGGCAGCTCTCAATAGCAGGAAGGCATTCTTTCCACCTCCTCCTGCCAGAGTTGTGATCCCCACGTCTTGCTGCCCTGCAGGGTTGTCTTCTTCCAACAGCTGCTTTCCACAGAAATGGCCATTTCTGTCCCACCAGGAAGGCAGTTTTCTTCTGGAGCAGCTAGCTGGTTTGGAGTTTGTTCATTCTACCTCTAAGTTTGTTTGCCTACTTGGCAGGAGAGAAGGAGGAAAGAGAAGAATGTGAACACTGGGAAGGACAGAGGAAAGAGAGAGACAGGATTATACCACAGTACCAAAAGGGAAAAAAACATGGCAATGGGCAGGAACTACTTCAAGCAGGTTCTAGTCCCACTTCAGTCACTTCTTGACTATTAAGACAAATTCCTTCAGTCTCTTCCATTGTAAAATGAGGTTTTATATGGTCTGTAAGATCATTTCCAACTTTCTTTTTTCTATTTTGTAACTCTCATCTGTTATTCCTAGTTCTGTTCTCTGAGCCCAAGCACAAAAAAATCTAATCCATCCTCCACATAAGTCCTTGAAATACCAGAAAGCAGCCATCATATCCTCACTCCTTTTTTGGCCAATTTAAGCATCCCTACTTCCTTGAAATAACCATCATATGGAATGAAGCAGAGGGTCTTCACCACCTTGGTTGTTCCATCCTTAAAATGCTACCAAGTTCATGCCTGTCCTCCTCAAATGTTGCATCCAGAACACCCTGCATGTGGTCCAATCAAGGCAGAGTAGAGCAAAACTAACACTACTTTCATTATGGGAAATATATTATGGGAATTCAAGATCTCATTAATTATTTTATCAAAGACTTACTTGAAGACGTAGATGGCAACCTTACCAAATTTTCAGGCTGCACAAAGCTTGGATGGATGGCTAACACAGGTTAAAATGTGAAATCAAAAAAATCTTGGCAAACTGGAACAGTGGGTTGAATCTAATAGGATGAAAGCCAATATGAATAAATATAAAGTCTTACGCTTGGGTGAAAAAATTGACTTCATAATTACAAGATGGAAAAGACATATTTATTCAGTAGTTTATCTGGGAAAAAAAAAAGATCTGAGAGATTTGTGGGACTCTAAGCTCAATGAGTCAACAGTAGGCTATGGAGACCATGGAAGTGTTTACCATGTGCAAAGTTCTGTGCTTGAAGATTAAGAAAGAGATAGCTTTCTCTAAACAAAGAATAAAGAGATGGTGACAGTAGCACTCCACTCTTCCCTGGTTAGACCGTGTCCGGAATATTATGTTTAGTTGTGGCACTACACTTCACCAAGGACACCAGGATGATGCCTAAAGTTCATATTATGTGAGGATCTATTTGAAGAGGCTGGAAATATTTAACTTAGAGAAGAAAAGACTCAGGGAAGGAGGGCATGATTTTGTTGTTCAGTTGCATATGACTCTCTGTGACCCCATTTGGGGTCTTCTTTGCAAAGACACTGGAGTGGTTTGCCATTTCTCCTTCTCCAGCTCATTTTACAGATGAAGAAATGGAGGCAAACAGGGCTAAGTGACTTGCCCAGGATCACCAGCTAGTATCTGAGGCCAGATTTGAACTCGGGAAGATAAGTCCTCCGGACCTCAGTTCCAGAGCTCTATCCACTGTGCTCCCTAGCTACCCCTTTGGAGAATATGATAGCTGTGTTCAAATATCTGTCATGTGGAAGAGGCATACACTTGTTCTGTTTGGGTCCAGGGAGCAGAAGCAACAGTAACTGTCGGAAGTCATAGTGAGGCAAATTTAGGCTTAACATCAGGAGAAAAACTTCACAAAAATTAGAGTCGTCCATAATCACCTCAGACAGTAATGAGCTCTCCCTCCTGGGAAGCCTTCAAGCAGTGGGTGGATGGCCACATCTCAAGCATGATGTAGTATGTATTTTTGGTTATGGCTTGGACTAGATAGCCACTGAAGTCCATACAAACTAAAAAGTTCTGTGGTTTTCTGACCTTGTACCAATGAAATTGATTTTTTTAATCTCAGTGTAAGATTTTACATTTAAAGCTAAGTGGTACAGTAGAAAGCCAGGCCTGAAATCAAAACTCACCTTCCTGAGTTCAAATCTAGCCTCAGATACTTACTAGCTGGGTGACCCTGGGCAAATCACTTAGCCCTGTTTGCCTCCATTTCCTCATCTGTAAAATGAGCTGGCAAAGGAAACGGAAAACCACTCCAGTATCTGCCAAGAAAACCCCAAATGGGGTCACAAAGAATTGGACATGACTGAAACGACTGAATACCAACAATGAAATTTTATGTTATTAGGATTTATCTTATTAGATATTCTAGTTTCTTGTAATCTTTTTTGATCCTCATTCTGTCATCTAAACAATAGTTACTTGGGAAAGTCACTGAGCCTTTCTTGGTCTCCATTTCCTCTTCCATGAAATAAGAAGGTTGGACTAGATCAAGGGTCTTTAACCTTTTTGGTGTCACAGTCTCTCCTTTGGCAGTCAATCTGATGAAGCTTATAGAACCCTTCTCAGAATAATATTTAAATGCATAAAATAGAATTATAAAAGGAATCATTTATATTGAAATAAAGGTATAACTTTTCCCCATCCAAGTTTAGGGATCCTTGAAATGTACCCACAGATCCCTTGGCACCCCAAGTTAAGAACCCCTGAACTAGATGATCCCTTCTAGTTCTAAATCCATGATCCTAAGGCCACCTGCAAATCTGACAAGCACACCACCTATGGATCAAACGAGGTCTTATCTTCACAGTGCTCAGCACAGTGCCTAGCACATAAGGGAAGATTAATAGATGCTTATTCCCTTCTCTATGTCTTCACACAAATCATTGATCAAAATATTTAAACAGCACAAAGTCAAGCAGAACCCTCAGGCAGTCCCTTGGATACCACCTTCCAAGTCAACATTGAACCATAAATGACTAACTACTCTTTGGGTTTCACTATTCAATCAGCTCGAAATCTACCTGACTGTTCTTGGCTCACATCTGCCTGTTCATAAGAAGAGCACGGGACACTGACAAAGGCTTTACTAAAATCAACACTCCCCAGATCGACCAGTCTAATAACTGTCAAAAAATGATATGAGGTTAGTCTGATGCGACCTGTTTTCCCCGACATCATGCTGATCCTCTGGGACCTCACTCCCTTTTCCAGAAGTTCACTAAGGAGGGTTCTTACTCTTTTTTTGTGTCATGGACCTCACAGGCAGCCTGGCAAGAATGTTTTAAATGTATAAAATACACAGAAGTGCAAAGGAAAACAATTATATTCAAATGCTATTAACAAAATATTTAAAAACAAGTCCATGGATCCTAGGTGCTAGAATATTATCTTCTATAGAATTCTATCTTCTTCTGTCAGCAGAAATTTAAGCCAAACTTTGTGGCCTACAGTTAGTAGATTTCAACCACTTAAAAAGCAGAATATTTTGCCCATTCCCAGTCCTGCAGTAGCTTTCTCATCCTCCACAATCTTCTGAACATCACATCTGCCACTTCTTTCGGAACTCAGTTGTTAGAGATGGGTAAAAGTTAGGGAAAGTTAGGTTTCCACATTACAGTTAAGTTCCACAGAATAATTAATTGTCAGCTTGAACAAAGAAGGAGTAAAAATTAAGCAGGATGAGAGTCTTCAACCAATATGAATCAAACTTGTGGTTTTGGTAGATGCCTCAGACACAGGATGTAGGGGAACTGGTCTAAACTGGCCAGATAACGATCAGGGTTGAAGAGAGAACTGGGTCAAATGGCTACCACGCATGCTTAATTGGCTAAGTGAATATTACCTTACCCACAGGGAGGAGTTTTCCACCATTTTTGAACATGGGATGTATGCTGAGGAGGGGGGGAACATGCCAAGGAGTTGTGTGTTGGGGGTGTATAGGAAAGATTGTGACCTGGAAGGGAGCGGACCAATATGTTCTCTGAAGGGAGGTACTGAGCTGATGGTGCATCAATCTATGTCAGTCTAACAGAATAAAGTTGGTCTGACACCTGTATTCCTCACTCCCTCTTCCTAAAGAAGGGTGGAGTCCACTCCTAGCCAGGAACGTTTACCAATTCCTTTGAATTCCTCGATAATAATAAATTGCCCTTGATACCTGAACTTCTGTGTCAAGCATATTTCTAACACAGGAATGTACAGTTCATCCAGGCCTGAAGACTTCAATTCATCAAAGGCAGCAAGATGTTCTCTTAGAATGTTCTCCCTATTTATCTTAGCTGTCAATTCTTTATTAGCTGTTTTTATTCTGCACTTTCTAATCCAAAAAAAGAATGTTCCTTGACAGCAAAATAAGGAAAAATAAAAACTCCACTTTCTCTCCATTGTCTGTAACTGTCATCTCATCCAGCTAGAGCACAGTCCTATCCTTTCCCTGGTCCTTCTCTTTTCTACCACACAGCTTTAAAAAGCCATTTCTTGCTGTTGCTTCTAGATTTCCTCATCAAGCTCAATAAATTCAGAGCTTTTAGCACTCCTAATGCTACTATCCCAGGGTCATGCCACAACTCTGTATTTATCTTTTGTTATCTCTGTTACTCAACTTTTATCCCCTCCCCATTAGCCATTTTTTAATCATGTCTGACTACCTGTGAACCCATTTGGGGTTTTCCTGTCAAAGATCCTGCAGTAGTTTGCCATTTCCATCTCCAGCTCATTTACAGATGAGGAAACTGAGGCAAACAGGGTCAAGTGACTTATCTAAGATCACAATATTAGTAAGTATCTGAAGCCAGATCTGAACTCAGGAAGATGTGTCTTCCTGACTAAGGTCCCGCCTTCTACTGCACCACCTAGCTGTCCTCTTGTCTTTTATATACCTTTAAAATTTTAATTGATTAAGTTCCTTCTGTGTCTACATCAGTCTCTTTATATAATCCTCCACTTTTCTTCCTCATTGGAATTGTTGCCTTGTTTTTATAATTTCATTTTTGATAGCTTCCCATCCATTCTAGGCTGACTTTTTCTCTTCAATATTAGGCCATAAATTCCCAGCTATCCTTTCTCCAAACACTTTAAAATCTACTTTCTTAAAGTCTAAGAGGCATGAATTCAGACTATACCTTTCTTCTTCTAAAGACAGCTGGTGGTACATGAGACAGAGCACTGGACCTGGAGTCAAATCTAGCCTAAGACACTTATCTAGCCTCAGACAGTTACTAAGCTGTGTGACCTTGAGCAAGTCACTTAACTGCTGTTTGCCTCGAGTGTAAAATTAAGATAATAGCACCTACCTCACAGATTTGTCGTCAGGATTAAATGAGATATCTGTAAAAAGAAAATTGCTTAACACAGCCCCTGGTACATCGTAGATGCAATATAAACACTTATTCTCCCATTTCTTTTCCTCTCTTCTCTCTTACAAACTCTAAGATGGAGTGATCATTTCTGCCAAGGTTAGCAACTTCCATCCAAAAAACCTCTTTTTTGAACAGAATCAGTTCCAGAAGTCTCTTCTGGTGATTACTCCAATTTTTAAAGGCTGAAATTATCACAGGAGCATGTTAACAGAAGGTTGGCCTCAGTTCTATATTCATCCCCTGGAAACAGATTTCCAGTTCTCTCCTTATTTGCTCATTCAGCAATTTCATGACATGCTAGAGCTGGAATCATGTCCCTTGTTGGTCAATCTGCTGAAAATAAACTTCTCTGTAGTCTTCGATGAGTCGTCAGACAAAAAATTCATGGTCCAACATCTGCACCATGTTGTTGAATTTTAAAAAATATATATCAGTTTAATAAGCATTTACTAAGCACCTACTATGTGCCAGACACTCTGCTAAGCAGTGAGGATAAAAAGAGAAGCATAAGGCAGTCCCTCTCCTCCAAGAGCTCACAATCTAAGGGAGGAAACCACAAACAAATATGTATAAACATGATATACACACAGGATAAATGGGAAGTAATCAACAGAGGCAAGGCACTAGAATTGAGAGATTGGTTTGAAGGTCAAAATCTTACAATTTTTACAAAGCACTTTCACAATCACTGTTGAGGATTATTGACACAGATGAGTAATCTCATTTTACAGAGATACAAACTGAGGTCCCTTGAGGTAAAAGGACTTGCCCAAGGTCATGTATTGAGTGAGCCAGGACTAGTAAAGCACCACCTCTGGGCTGTTGCAGAATGAGAAGGAGGTCCACCATTCACACAAATACTACAAGATTAGACATTCAAAACACTCTGAAGAATAAGAAGTAAAATAACAAAAAGCCATTGCATTTGATCCTCCTAGCAACATGATAATGAATGGAAAGAGGACTTGATATGGAACTAAAGGGGCCTGGTAACCCCAGCACTACTACTTATGATTTGCAAATCTTGAGCTTGCTAGGCCAATGTTATATCATCTGTAAAATAAAGGGATGGTTGAAATAGATGGCTTCTAATATCTTCCAACTCTAGCTGCATGATCTTCCCATCCCTGGGACATAGGTAAGACAGATGCAGAAAACTGAGAGTCAGGAGTTTAAATCTTAGGCCTGTGTTCTATCCCTTGCCAACAGATGTTCTTTCCTTAAATGATCAGTGGAAAATTCTTGGCTTTGTTAAGTAATTTCTCAATTCAGTCTCAGGTAGGTACCATCATTCCAATTTAGCAGTAGCATAAACAAATTTATTCACCCAGCGGATACATTAGACAAATACAGGAATACTTCCAAGACACAGGAACATGTGGTTTTAAGGCCTTCCCATTAATTAATCTCTTAAGAATCTCTGGGCTTGGAAAGCACAACAGCCATTCACCTATCTCATTAAACGTTTGTTTAAGAGATGAGATCATTCAGAAGTGTTTCCTTGCCTTCTCAAACCATCTCAAAATATTTTTCTGAAGCCTTGGTAATTAAACATGGGGAGTGAGCCCATCTGTAAAATAGGCCCGAGTCCAAGCAAATAAACTATCTTTTTATCAATCTAGAAAAGTTAATATAACTACTCACCCACACTGACAATTTTTCATCCCATACTTTGAGTCAGGGCTGTCCAACCTTAGGTTTTTATTAAACAACAGACAATATATTTTGATTTGCCATTTTAGTGAGAGCTCTGCGGTAGCTGGGCTTCATTTACTAAAGCATTTACGTAAATTTCTATGCTTGTAGGCGGGCCTCATAAATTGCACCTTGGGCAAATTGGCACTGTAGGCCCGCATGTGGCCAGTGGGCCACATTTTGGACAGCCCTGCTCTAAGTAATAAATGTTATTTCATGCTAAAACAGAAATAGAACTGAAAAAGGGTAATTCACAAGGATTTAGGCCTATTAAGAATTTTTCAATGATAAGAACTATCTAAAAGTGAAAGGGGCTGGTTCAATAGGCAAAGGAGGGATTTAAAAAGACATTGAATGAACAAACATTTAATGTCAGAGGCTATACTAGCATTTATATAGCACTTTAAGGTTTGCGAAGCACTTTACAAATATTATCTCATTTACCCTCAAAACAACTCTAAGAGATGTGTGCTTTTCTTGGCTCCATTTTACAGATGAGGAATCTGAGGACCTCCAACATCAAATTAACTCTCTGGTTTTGCAAATGAAGAAACTTGGGCCCAGAGAGAAGACACAATTAGGTTAAGGTCTAAAAGTGGCAAGCAGGAGACTCTGGCTTTGAATCCCAGTCTTCTCATTCAAATCTACTCCTGTTACCATTAACTGCATTATACCGCCTACTTTAGCTCCCTCGGGCCTAAGACAGCCCTTCAGATTAGCATGTTCCTTTGAAAACACTATGATTAAGAGAAGTCTATTCCAAGGTTTCTCTGTGCTATTTTACTGTTTTAAAAAGTAAATAAAGGGCCCTAGAAGACCCAAGTCGTTGGCATTTTTTTCCAGTTTATAAAAATAGCCAAGGACATGCTATCCAGTTGAGTTATTACCACCACAGAGTTCTGTCAGGGATCCTAAGGCACAAAACAAAAAATATTTACAAATTTTATTTGTAATGGGAAACAGCCAAGCCAGGCAGAGTTTATACTACAACCAAGCAGAGCAAAGGAATGCCACAAAGGGTAAAGAATTAAGGGGAAAGACAGGTTAAGGCTGCCTGGCCTTAAATTTAATATAATTCCTTATATGACAGAAATAAGTCCCTTCCAACCTTCCAGGCCTCAGTTTTCTCTTTAATAAAATAAAAGAGTCAGACTTGAGAACTTCCAAGGGCAAGGGCAATTCCATCCATTCACTCCAAAGTTTATGCTCTATTTCCTAAGGCATCTCCCTTACCGACATTCTATGTCTTAAGATCTTTTCCAGCTCTGAAATTCTAGAATTGTAAATACACACACACACACACAATTTTACATCACGCCCACAATGACAAATATCTAAGGATGCATAGGGTTAAAGTGGGAGCCAGAGGAAGGGGAATGACATCCATAGAGACCCAACCATTCAAATTTCTAAACCCCATTTTCCCATTTCATAGAATTTTAGAGCTGAAAGGGAATATTTATAAGAGCAAACTGAGGTTCTAAGATGTGAAGTAACTTCCTGGATGTCACAAAGCATAGCATTGGCAGATATGAGCTTGGACCCCAGGTTACACAGTGGATAGAGCACCAGACCAGGAGTCATGAAAGACCTGAACTCAAATCCTACCTCAGACACATACTACCCTGGACAAGAAGATCTTGGTTTGCCTCAGTTTCCTCAACTATAAAATGGGGATAATAATAGCACCTACCTCCCAGGACTGCTGTGAGGCTCAAAATAGAAAATATTTGTAAAGAGCTTATTATTAGCACAGTGCCTGGTATGTAGTAGGCACTATTTAGTGCTCGCTATTATTATGAGCATTATTATCTATAACATGAGCAATTTGGTCTAGATCAGGGGCTCTTAAGGGGATTCGTGAATTTTTTAAATATTCTGATGACTACATTTCAACATACTTGGTTGCCTTTGCCATTCTATGTGTTTTATACACCTCCTCATTTCCCATCCTGGCTGCATTCCAACAACTCTTCCAGCTGATATTTTATGATTCTATCATTCAAACTTGGGTTTAATAAACATTTTTCCTCAGTGTTTTCAAGCCTGAACAACTGAAGAAAGAAAAATGGAGGAAATTCAGATCACTAATTACTTTTTAGAGTGTCTCAAACTTCTTCCACATCTCAAAGAAAAGGAGCTGCATATAATCATATGGAAAAGGTTGACAATATTCTAACTATGTTCTGGGCTAAAGGAGTAAAAGCTTGAGTCATTCAGTGCTCATTAGTCAAGTTAAGAAACATTTATCAGGTACTGCAATAAACACTGACCAAAAAAGAAAGGCAAAAAAACAAAAACAAAAGTCCCTATCCTCAAGGAGCTCACAGTCGAATGGAAGAAACAACATGCCAACAATTATGTACAAAAAAGATACAGACAAAAATTAGATAACTTGGAAATCATCAATAGAGAGAAGGCATTACGATTAAGACTACTGGGAATAGCTTATTGCAGACTTTAGCTAATACCTGAAGGAAACCAGGATGGAAGGTGAGGAAAGACATCATTCCATGCATGGGGGACAGCCAGTGAAAATGCCCAGACTCAACAGATGGAGTATCATAGTGGAGAAACAGCAAGGAGGCCAGCCAGAATCACTGGATCACAGAGTATATGGGGGGGAGTAAAGTGTACAAGGACTATAAAAGGTAGGAAGAGGCCAGAAAAAGCAACCAAAAGGGAAAACAAAAAGAACATGCCAACAAAGGATATGGGTGCCCAAAAGGCTTAAGGAACAATCAGCCCTAAAAGGGTCACTTTCCAGAACCCAGGAAGATGCCAGAGGCAGGCTAAAGCAGCCCAAGACTATGACAGTGACATTCCTCCCCTGACAGACTCAGCTCAGGAAGAAGAAGGGACCTGGAAAGAACCAGAAAGAACTGGAGTGGAGTTCTGGCACTACACCTTACTTAGCAGGGTGATTGTGGGCAAAGCACATCATTCTCTCGGGCTTTCCTCATATGTAAATTTGTACTGCTGCTTTCACGAGTTATTAATGAGCATATCAGAAACACTGAAAGCTATGTACCACATACCATACTAAGCACTACAGACACAAAGAGGCAAAAACAGGGACCCTACCCTCAAGAAGTTCACATTCTAATGAAGAAGACCCTATACAAAGAATCTTGTATACACAAGGCTATACAATCCCAATGAGAGTTAATCTCAGAAAGTATATTAGAAGAAATGAGCTTTATAAACTGTAATGTACACAGGAAATATGAGCTACGGTTATCATTATTATTGTTAGGCATGTAGCGCCACAAAAGTTCTTTTGTGATGCCATACTGGTATAGATATAGATAATACTAACTCACATCTCTATTATGTTTTTCTGGACAATTCAAGGCTATGAAATAGACCACAAATTCTGAACTAGCCAACGAAGTTGGAAAGGCTTTAAATAGAGGCAAGCAACTGGGTATCTATCGTCTGAGGACCAGCCTGGGGCAGAAAGGCTCATCACCAGAAGATCAGACAACAGGCAATGATTTAGTATTTTTGGCCATAGCCAACACACAGACAAGAATGTGATCTCTGTTTGCAGAAGGAGTACCCATGCAAATGAAATCATGGATCTAGAAGTATAAAGGCTTCCTACATCCACCAGAAATGAAGTTCCTGTTAATACTGCAAATGTCTAAGACATAGTGTAATTTAATTCTTCTCCCTTTGTCACTCTCTCCAAAATGCAAGCAGCTTGCGGAACTTCGATTCTCTACTTCAACAACAATTTTTAGGTATTATAATGATAACAACAACAGCTAAGAGATAGCAACTACTATGTGCCAGGTACTATGCTAATCATAAATTATATAAAATTATATTTTGTTTGTTCCTCACAACAACCCTGGCAAGTGGGTACTATTACTATCCCCATTTTATAGATGAGGAGGCAAATAGAGGTTAAGTGACTTGACACAGCTAGTAAGTGTCTGAGACTGAATTTTAACTCTGATCTTCCTACCTCCAGGCCCAGAGTTCTATCCACTGCACCCACCTAGCTGCCATTTATACAGCAACTTGCAATTACAGAGAATTTTGATATTCACTACTGGATATCATTTACTTCTAATCTTCATTATAATAGCCCAGTGAGTTAGACAGGGCAGATTAACTACCCCATTTTACATAAAAGGAAACTGCAGCCTAGAGGAAGGAAATGACTTGCCCAAGTTCACAAGATGGTTAAGTGACAGAGCTAGGAATGGAAGGGATAGATATTAAGAAACTTAATAATCTAAAGTTTACATTTCCTGGAGAAAATTGGGGTTTCAACAGGCAAAGCGACTCTACAAAGGTCACAGAATGCCGTCTACAGCCCTGGTTGCTCCACCCTGGTCTGGGGCTCCCTCCAGGGCACTGGCTTGCTTCTTCTCACCTGACGGTTTCTCTGCCTGGCTTCCTTCCTGCTGTCCTCTGATATCCCACACTCGGAAGGTCTCAGGCCAACAGCCCAAACCTTCCTTTCATTCTACAGCTGGTCGCCTATATGGGACTTCATTACACTGGAAGCTGATGCCGAATTACATTCATGGAAGGGTTATCTGGAGATGAATTAATCATGGGAACTGCACTAAGTTGGGAGTGCAAAGACAGCATCTGTGTGTCAGGAAACAGATGGCATTCAGAGGACGCCAGCTTCAGCTCATGTCTCATTTTCCTAAGGCAAGCAGGTTTAGGTCAGCAGGTAGGCTGGCCTGGAGCGCCTGCAAATATTTGGCAGTCAGCCAGGGAGAGGAAGAAGGGAATGCAGACACTGTGCATTCTGATAACAAATGAATACTTTAGCAACAGCTGCAATTACCTACTTCCCAAGCCCTTAATTTTTCACCAACTCATCAACTTTTGTATTTTTTTGTTCTTTGCAAAGATACATTTTTCAACACAAACCTGGAGCTCTCTAAGCCCAACGTCTGGCACTCAATAAGTCATTCAGTACATACATTTCTGGAATCACACCGTTAAGAGCTAAAAGGATTCAGATCCAACTCCAGCCAGCAGTTGTGTGACAACATTTCCCATCTCAAGTTTCAGTTTTTTCATCTTTAAATTGGGACAATAATACTTTTAGCTACTTCACAGGGTTATTTTGAGGATAAGATATATCCTTGACAGGTAGTCATTCAGCCCCTGCTTAAATATCTCTAGTACCTGGGAGCTCCTAACTTATCCAAGATAACCTGCTTTTTTGGAAGAGAGCTCTGACTCTTGGGAAATTCTTTCAACTGAACTGACATGTGTCTCTCTCTATCTCTACCCACTGTTCTCTGTTCTACCTTCTAGCATCACACAGAGTAGAGTCTTTTATTTGGGATATAAGTAGAAAGAAAAGGACTCTGAAAAAAAAATTCAGAAAACCTAGCTAGATGAGAGTCTCAGTAACGCTACTGATGAGGTGTGTGACCTTAGACAAGTCATTTCCCCCATTTGAAAAAATGATCCAATAGAACTAGATCAGGGTTCATGGATTTTTTCTTAGTATTTTGATAACTGTAAGTCATTATGATTGGTTTTTTATTTTATGCACCTAAAAACATTATTCTGAGGAAGGATCCATCAGCTTCAGATCACCCTTCACGACTGGATAGTCTATGTCCTAAGACTCCTTGCCAGCTTTGAGAGCGGATAGTTTATACTGAAAGGCTGAATTTACTAGCCACAAACAGACACAGTCATTGCAAAACATTCCCACACCTGCTACTGAGTTCGGTTATCATCCTCGTTATGCAGATGTAGAGAAACTAAGGCTCAGAGAACTTCCTCAAGATCAGTTATCTAATAAGTGGGTACAAGAAGAAGCAAACCCCAGGTCTTAGACACTGCAAAGAAGGCTTCTTTCTGCTGTACCACATGCCTCTACACCATCTGCAGACTACTTACATTATGCTACTTCCTAATAAATTCCTACTGACTCAGAGGCAAAGAGACACACAATTTTGTCAGGTATATGAAGCTGAAATATGGCTTTACCTCAAGCTCCACAATGAGCTTGCCTGTGATAAGTCATTTAGCCTCTCGGGTCTTCGATTTCTTTACCTCTAAAATGGGGACGATAATATCTGCCATGCCTCACAGAGCTATTCTGAAGATCAAATGAAACTGATAAGAGCTGATATTTCCATCGCACTTTACAATAAGGTAAGTTTTGTCTAGTATTATTAACTGACTCTATGGAAAGAAGGAAAGAAGGGGAGGGATCTCACATGGACACACAACTAGCAAGTGTCGGGATGGAGACTTTAGATACATATTTTCCAACAATGTGTGCTCTTTCTATGACATCATTTGGTCTCTCAATCAATCTACTTTGAAAAGTGGAAGGAATCATACAAATGTAAGGTGCTGGTATTGTTAATGTGTTCTAGGCGAAGGAGCATGGGTCAGGAAATCTTGACTTCTACTCATAAATTGATCCTGCCCCTTAACTATCTGTGTTACCCTGAATAAGTGTATTCTTCATGCTGGACCTCATTTCCTTCATCTGTCTACCTCCCAGATTGCTGAGAGAATCAAATGAGACCATATATGTACAGCACTTTGCAAATGTAAACTCGATATAAATTTGAAGTACCCCTGTTTATTAACAAAATGAGTGTCAGAGAAGATTATCTCCAACTTCCCTTCCCCCTCTTATATCATATGATAAGGTCTTGCCCAGCTCTAACAGTCTGTTTTGTCTTCTGTCATTCTTGGTCTGGAGATGTCAATTCTCAATTTTCTGATGTCTTACTATGTCAAACTCTAAAAAACATGACAACTTGAAAAGCCAACATTCTCTTTTCACTTTGTTGTAATTATTATGGCCCATCCAACAGGATTCTAGTACTCCTGGAGCTTACATTAGTATGATCCCACTTTGATGTTTGTACCATGTGCTTGCTCAACAATAACCAACGATGAATTCGTCAAGTTCCTCCATGAAAGGCTATTATTTCTGCTCCAGGACTTGACCATGGTCTCCTGTCTCTGTGGCTGCTTCACCCCTTAGTTAGTCATTAAATGCAAATGAAGGCCATCAATTAGGTTATGACAGAACAAATTCTAGAATATGAATAGAGTGAAATGCTATTTTGTTATAAGAAATTATGAAAAAGTTCCAGAGAAACCTGGAAAGCCTTGAACGAACTGTTGCAGAGTGAAGTGAGAAGAACCAGAACAATTAATGCAATAACAACAACACTGCAAAGACAAACAACCTTTAAAGACTTAAGACCTCCAATTGATGCAAGGACCAATGGCAATTCCAGAGAGTTCATGATGAAACACGTTACCCCACCAGACCTGACAGCTGTGATAGATTCAAGATGCAGAATATGATACATATCTTTGAACACTAGAATTTGTTTTTGCTTGACTACGTACTTTTGTTACAAGGATTTTGTCTATTTTTTTTCTAATGGAGGATATGATTCCTTTATGGATGCTTGTTGGCTGAAAAATAATAAAATATTTTTAAATGCCCACAAAAAAATTGAAAGATGTCATAACAGGATCTATTAACACACTACAGAAATAAAAACAAAAAAAAATTACAATATCCTACTGGCACAGAAGGTTACAGGATGGATAGGGAACTGCTTAGCAGTCCAGGAAAGAAAACAGGTCACTTCAAAGAGCAAAGGAAAGGTAAGATCTACTTGGAATGAGATAGCAACGGGAAGCTACTGGCCAAGTCACATCAACCAGGTGTGTCTGTCTTCCCAAAGATGTGATCAGTGCCAAGAAAAGATAAAGGATACAGTGGAAAGAATACTCATTTTGGACCTATGACCTGGGTTCAAATCTTAGCTCTGCTATTTATTTCTGATTATCACCTTGGGCAACTAATTAAACCTCTATAGGCCTATTTCCTCATCAGTTAAATAAGGGAGCTAGACTATCATAGAATTTCAGTTGGTAGCACAGACCCCAGGGGTTTTCTAAAGAACAATTCTTTGGTCTACAACATGCCCAACAAGTGACCATTCAAGCCTTTACTTAGAGAACTCAAGGCAAAGGAAATCCAGTGTCTCTCAGAGGCAGCACATTCCACACTTCTGGCCAGCTCTAATTAGGAGAGACATCATCCTCATCTCAAGCCTACATTTGCTTTTTTTGGCCAATTCCACCCACCCCTTCTAGTTCTGTCCTCTGGAGCCCAAAATGAACAAATCAAATCCCTCTTCCACTAAATGCCTGAAGGCCTTAGAGAGCTATCTTGTCTCCCTTCAGTTTTCTGTATTCTAGGCACTTGGCATCAAGAAACATACCCACTCCTTTCAATGTCTGCTCATATGGCATGAACTTGAAGGCTTTCACAGGATGGCAATGATGATTAATGATGACCACTTTCTCTGCTGAGCTCCCCAAATCATAGATGTCTTTCCCCACGATCCTGATCACATTTTGCCTTTTACGCTCACCAGTATCTCATTTCTACTAAGGTGAGGGCTGAAAGGGCAAGAATGGTGGCAATGTATATCTCCCCCCAGTGCTCAGTCTTAGGCAAAGCAAGGGCTTAACAAAAGTAGGCTCAACTCAATAAATACTGATTAAGCCCTTTCAGCCTCAGAGGGTCCTGTAAGTGGGCATACAAAGCCCCCCCAAAAAAAGTCCAAAGGGTTTATAATCTTTCAGGACAGATATGACATACACACACATAAATGAGACACAAAATAGAATACAAGGGGCCAAAGGAGAGGCTAAGGTAATTTCAATTAAGAAAATGTGAGCAGAAAGAAGAATCACTTTGGAGGAGGAGGGAAAGACCAGAAAAAATTTCACAGAGGTGGAAAGAGCAGAACTGGGTTTTGAAGAAGAGGATTTCCAAAGGTGGAGTTAGGGTGTGGAAAAAGTTCATTCAATGCATGTACCAGTTTGGCTGGGACAAACTATACAGGAAGAGATCATTATGGTTAGTCTAATAGTCCAGGTGAGAAATAATAAAAAGTAATAATAGTGAATGAACACATTTGTATAGTATTTGAAAGTTTGCTAAGTGCTTTATATGCCATTTGATCCTTACAACAGCCTTGTGAAGCAGATTCTATTATCCCCACTTTAAAGATGAGGAAACTGAGCCTGGGAAGGGTTAAGTGACTTGCTCTGAATCCCACAGCTAGTAGGTATTTGAGCCAGGATTTCAGCTCAAGGCTTCATGGCTCCAAATCCAGCATTTTAGCCAACGTACCTCTTAGCTACCTCACAAGTAACGACAAGAGGAAGGATGTGAAAGATACTGTAAAGGTAAAAGAAATAGGACTCAGAAACTTACTGGACATGAGGGAGTGGGAAGAACCAGAGATGGCAGATTTCAAATATGAGTAAAATCCCACCTTCTACAGGAAGCCTTCCCCTTCTTAATTCCAATGCCTTCCTTCTGTTAATTATTTCCTATTTATTCTGTATATAGCTTGCTTTGTATATATTTGTTTGAATACTGTCTCCCCCTTTAGATTGTGAGCTCCTTGAGGGCAAGGATTGTCTTTTGCCTTTTTTTGTATCCCCAGCACTTAGCATAGTGCCTGGTACACAGTAGGCACTTAGTAAATATTTATCGATTCTCGCTTTATCTTTTCCAGCTCGTGGGGAGGCGGTCGTGAGCCGCGGACGGTCTGAAGTTTGGAAGCATTTTCGGCAGCTCTTGGACGGGCCCCCAGCTGTCAACATGCCACAAAACGAATACATAGAATTACACCGAAAACGGTATGGCTACCGCTTGGATTACCATGAGAAAAAGAGAAAGAAGGAAAGCCGAGAAGCTAATGAACGTTCAAAGAAAGCAAAGAAAACGATTGGTCTAAAGGCCAAACTCTACCATAAACAGCATCATGCTGAGAAGATTCAGATGAAAAAGACTATCAAGATGCATGAAAAGAGAAATATCAAGCAAAAGAATGATGAAAAAACTCCCCAAGGAGCAGTGCCTGCCTATCTTCTGGACAGAGAGGGACAGTCCCGAGCCAAAGTCCTTTCCAATATGATTAAACAGAAACGAAACAAGAAAGCTGGTAAATGGGAAGTGCCCTTGCCAAAAGTTCATGCCCAGGGAGAAAGAGAAGTGTTAAAGGTTATTCGTACAGGAAAGAGAAAGAAGAAGGCTTGGAAGAGAATGGTTACTAAAGTCTGCTTTGTTGGGGATGGCTTTACTTGAAAACCACCAAAATATGAAAGATTTATTAGGCCAATGGGTTTACGTTTTAAGAAGGCTCATGTAACTCATCCTGAACTTAAAGCTACCTTTTGCCTATCCATACTTGGTGTGAAGAATTCCTCCTCCCCACTATATATAACTTTGGGTGTTATTACCAAAGGGACTGTCATTAAAGTGAATGTGAGTGAGCTGGGCCTTGTGACACAAGGAGGCAAAGTTATCTGGGGAAAATATGCACAAGTTACCAACAATCCGGAAAATGATGGATGCATAAATGCTGTCTTACTTGTTTGATTGACTGATTGAAGTTCTACATCTTTGACAATTATTAAAGATTCTACAATAAAAAAAAATATTTATTGATTCTCTCTCTTTCCTGTCTCTCTCCTTCCCTCCTTCTTGTTCTCCCTTTCTCTTTTCCTATCTCTTTCTTCCTCGCTTTCTTTCTCCCTCATTCTCTCCCTATCACCTTCTCTCTCTCTCCCTCCTCCACCTCCCCCCCCCCACTCTGACCTCTCACCTACACACTTGGCATATGGAGAGGAAATCAGACAGATGTTCGTCCCGTGCAAAGGAGGAAGACAGAAACCCAAGGTGACCATTCAGTTACAAGGGAAATTCAGGAAGATTTTTCGCAGCAAGAGGTCACGGACATTTTGAGTAGGTTCAGCCAAAGAATAGGAGAACCATTGATATCCTGGATGGTAAGACTCAGTGATCAAGAGGCCAGTGGAATATTAGTAGATAGGATGGATTGTGTGAGATTCATGGGTATCAGCCAC
>JAQQSZ010000175.1:0-26748 GCA_028646595.1 Phalanger gymnotis | reverse complement strand
TGGGGAAATCATCAAAGATTTTAAGTACGAACTAACAGCCTATTGCAGCCCTGAAAGAAGATGAAAATTTCAATTTACTTATATCAGCACATATGGACTCTACTGCCTCACTACAGAATGTCCTCTGCCATTTAAGAAGATAAATTCAGATAAAAAATATTGATTAAATACTTACAGAAGCCATACATGAGGATATACAATTTTGAAGACACTCAAGGATATGTTTCAAAATACTACAAAGAAAAGAGGATTTGAAAAGAATGGAAAAGATCACACATGGTGGTTTTGCCAGATTTTAAAAGTGACTAATAAAACATCAATAACCTTCAAATTATAAATTTTTTCTCATGTATTGGAACCTTTAAAAATAATTTGGCTATACATACATTTATGAAATCCATAGTGAAAGAATAAGGAGGGAAAAGGCAGACTTTAGCACAAATTAACTATTCTACAATGGGTCATGTCTTCACAGTAACACAATTGACTAAGATATAGAGAATAGGTGATTTATTATTTGTTATGTCTACCATTTTTCAATTACAAACAAATAATTTGATTCAGCGGAGCAAAACATGGACTTTATTAAGATGACTCCTAAGACCATAGAAGACACCATGACCAAAGAAAACATAAAATTAAATTTTAACAACTTGTATCAGTAAGGCAAGATTCATGACCTTAAACATAACCATGAACATGTCTGAATGGTTCAGAATCACTAAGTATGAAAAACTCTCTAGGTAGAAGGCAGAGGAAGTATAACATTTATTTAGACACCAGAGAATCCAATCACGGGACCAGTAATTTCAATTTGATATAGCAGTAATTATATTCCAAAACCAGTAAACCCCCCCACCAATGTAGCAACAATGAAATTATAACACAGTATTATAGCAAGGAACCAAGTCATCCTGTAAGCTTCCCTCATGCTATGGCCTTCCCATAAACAATTGCTCATGAATCCCAACTGTCTGCTTGCCTTCTCTCCCTCCATAGTTCTCTGGTCTCTGATGCTCCCTGGTTTCCACTCTCCACTCAGCACTCTCTTCTGCAGCTCTATGGACTCCTTCTCCTTGGGCTGAATTCTGAATTCTGGCTTCTCTTCTGACTTCTGGGTTGTGAATTCTCAATTCTCCATGGCTGCCTTCTGGGTGTATGTGTTCTTTTTAGGACCCAAGGGCTTCATGCCAATCAGCAAAAGGCTGTGGGCCTGAGGCTTAGTGCCTAGTAAGTAAAGGGATTAGGCCTGCCTACAAACAAACCTCTAACTAAAGTGCCCTTAATTGCCTCACCAGAGATCTATTGAGTGGGTGAGAAAGGCCTTTAAACTGTGATTGGCATCACAAAGGTGTGGGCCTGCCTCTAATCAGGCCTCCCTTTGTTGGCCCCACCTGAGGCCTGTTGAATGGGGGGAGGGGAGAAATCTTTCACTTACTGATTGGCCTCACACAACTTACTAAGTATTAAGATCAAATCAAGCATATAGGCAATGATGCTTACTAGTGTCAGGGAGGATGTCTAGCACAAATTCCAAAAAGATGAGTATTATTGATGGCAAGGTTCTCCAGATATTCCTGCTTACAGACAATAATTACCTGAGTATATTGAGATGCAAAACATTGAAAGACTTTCTCACTGAAAGCAATAGGGATTCTAAGGAAATTAGCCTACCAGTACCATAAAAATGGCAATGAAGAACAAACCTTACTCAGATTTTGGTATTTAATTAAAGTGCTATCAGTGGAATCAGTCTCTCTATGTGCATATATTGGATAGACACTACAGATGGGAATTAACTTAGCCCAGAATTGAATAGTAAGAGTGTCATATGTTGCACTTGGGAAATAATATATCTTATCAAAGAGATCACTTTTGTGGATTTAAATCTGAAAATGAAATGTACAAAGATGTTAAGATCAGGATGACTTACAGTTTGTACCATGATCTTCCAATATGAGATGACATCTCTATTGTCATGCAAATGAGTGAGAGATAGAATAAAAGTGATAAAGAATATAATGTTCAGCTATTGTTTATTATTTCTAAAAAAACATTTGATTTGGTAGAGTAACTCAAATAATATTTCACCAAAGTATCTCAAATGCATGTATCAAAATTATACAATACTCTATGATGGATGTGAGTATGCAGCCAATTTTTCTCAGTGATCAGATCATTATTAAATCATATGCTCAAGTCAATGTATTCATCAGTGTCAAAAAAGTCGGCTTAAGCCCAATTTAACTAAAAGTTGGATTTTTTATCAATAATGAAGTTTTCCAAATTCACAGAAAATATTTTGCTAATTTCATTGAGCTTTTTAAAAAAGAGAAGAAAATAGTAGTCATTGAATATAAGGTCCTCGAAGGCAGGATCTGTTCTTCATTTATAGTTTTATGTACCTAATGCCAGGGCCATAGGAAAACACTTAATAAATATTTTTTGGTATAGTGGTATGAAAGAGATTAGTTTAACCATCCACAGTAGTAGCAGCAGTAGCAGTAGCAACAACATCAGAGGCAGTAGTAGGAATAGTAGTAGTAGGGGTAGGAGTAGGAGTAAAGACCCATTGCCCTGAAAATAATATGAAGTTTGAAAGGCAGCCTATTGAGTTAGGTAGGCACATATAGCAAAACCACAATGATCTGAATCCTGAATTATATGGAGAAGATAATAAAAAGTCCAATATATGGGAATATTTACGTGTTAAATTATCACAAATTGCTTATTGCAAAAAAAAAAAAGCTCATCTCGGTATTGTCATTATTATTCCAATAATGTTATATGGATGTGAACTGTGGAAAATTACCATTTTGGAAGAACTAGAACCTACCCAAAAGATAATATAAAGTACATGGCAGACAATATGGCTGCCTGAATGGAGGCATACCATCTAGCTCCCACATGCTTCCTCCTTCAGCAAGAACTTAAAATTTGCAATAGAACAAATAATGATCAATAAATCTAATGAGAAATCAAAATAAGTGACTTCTTGCAAAAACCTCTACAAAAATGTTGTCCAAAAGCTAATAAGTATTACTAAGAGGAACCCCCAGCAAAGCCAGTGACAGCACAGGCAAAGTAGGATATAGCCTCCTAGTGTGGCCTACAATCTGCCAATGTGGCCAGAGATAGGTCAAAAAATGTGTATAGCTTGTCAGACTACATCTTGAGGCAATAAGACTGGAACCCTTCTTCCCCAAAATATTCATGGGTCCTCAGAAAGTTCCAAAGTGGTCAGAAAGCTCTGGGGCAGTCAGAAATTCCAGGGCTGTCAGAAACCCACAGTTGGGACTTTGGAAGCCTGAGGAGGTATCACTGACAAATGAGGTATGACAGCAGTTAGACCAGAACCACCTAGTATCCCTGGGCTTCCCAGGTCCACACTACTCTCTTCTGAGACCCCAAAGAAAGCACTGAAAGTCTAGTACTCTGATTCTCAGAGATCCAGGAGGATAGAAGCCTGGGAGACTGAGGTCAGTGCAAGAACCCAGGTGACTTAGGGCAAGAAGAAATAGGGTCAACAACTCCACTCCATATTGCAGCAGGGGATAGAACCAAGCCCTGACATAAAACCAAAATTCAGAAATTAAATCTGGAATGATGAGTAAACCAGAGAAGATACATGATATACACACACACACTTACACACACGTGTGTGTGTGTATATTTTTTTAAAAACACATGTTCACATGTCTGTATATAGATGTTTATTTAGTCATATGCTATATATACAGATATGCACTTATACAGATAGCTGTAGTTATAAATAGTTATATACATACATATATGCATAAATAACTATACCACATACACATATACATATATGTGTATATATGTATTCATATATGTTGTTCAGTTGCTTCAGTAGTATCTGAATTTTCATGACCCCATTTGAGATTTTCTTGACAAAGATATTGGAGTGGTTTGCCATTTCCTTCTCTAGCTCATTTTATAGATGAAGAACTTGAGGCAAACAGGGTTAAGTGACTTGCCCACGGTCCCACAGCTATTAAGTGTGTGAGGCCAAATTTGAACTCAGGAAAATGAGTCTTCTTGACTCCAAGCCTGGTAATCTATCCACTGTGCCACTTAGCTGCCCAACTGTAACAACAATGGCAATAGTATGGTAATTTGAAGCGAGGAAAAAAATTAGGTGCAAGAGTCAGATCTTGGAAGTTGTCTTCTCTTAAATCTATAAAATGGCTTAAACCCTGCATTATACATTTATATCTGTAAGCAATATAAATGATCATTCCATCCAAACATCCCATTTTATAAATGAAGAAACTGAGACTTATTGTAATCCTATGACTTCATGAGGTCATGCAGGTAGTGAGTTGCAGAGTCAGGATACAAATTTATGCCCTTTGCCTCTAAAACTGGTACTATCCTCACCACGCCATATTGCTTCTCACCTTTGAGGGGATAGGATGATCTGTCAATAGATATTGTATTAGGTGTTTAGCAAGAAATTCTGGGTTACTACCAAAAATCATTATCACGATGTCTTTATTTATAAATGGGAATATCAGTATTTATTATCCAACTCCCTTCCAGAAATTAACCACTCAGTAAAGTGCTTGGATAAATAGTGGCATATAGAGTCCAAAGTATTGAATTATTATAACAAGATTGTTGAAGTAATTTAAGGCTAAAAAGTGTCCTATATCCTCCTTTTGCCAAGAAATGCATTAAAAATGACCAAATTGTGCACAAAAAAATTGTATTGGAGCTAAAGGTTGTGTTTTAAAAATGTTTTATTTTCTTTTTCCTGAAACATGTATTCATAAAGGTTAAAGGGCCTGCAAGAAGAAATTCAGTATGAAGAAAGTAGCCTATAGACTCCCTTCCCCAGGTAGCCAGCCATCTATTAGTTAAATATTAAGAATAAGGGAGACCACACCCTCTCTAAAAAATATGTCTCAAAACCTCCTCTGCTTTTTAAAAAATTGGGTGGGGGGGGAAGAGGGATCACTGACTTATATTTCTAAATAGGTGATTTTGGGGGCATGTCCAAAGTCAATTAATGCTCCCAACAAAATGATTTCTCCCAGTTATCTCTGGCAAACAAATATTTCAAAGTGTTTTTCATATGTGAGTTTCTATATAGTTATACAATTCTAAAATCTCATTACTATCTTTCCTAAGTGTTTTTAGAACAGTCAGTTTGAAAAGGACAAATAAAGGACTGAGAAAAAGGACACTTTACACATGGCTATTTTTGATCCATTGCTCAGTAAGCGTTTTGATCCTCTAGTATTCTTTGGTATCATGACCTTTGTATTTCCTATTGGCCATATAAATTATGTTTAATATGAAATAAATCAACAATAATTCATTAAATCACACAATTAGGCCCATAGGATAATGCATTCTTGGCTTTCTTTTTTTCTTCTCCTAAGTGATACTCAAAGAATTACACATTAAAAGGATAATGAAATATGACCTTGAGAAAGGCACAGTGACCAAACCTTAGTAAATATTATAAAAACAATAATTTCTACATCAGTATGGGGAACCAGTATCAAAAAGCCTGAAGAATTTAAATTGAGTGTTCTCTAGAAGCAATGGAAAAGGTTAAATTCATCATTTTAACTGATAGGCTTTCTTTGCGAAAAAACTGATGCAATGCCGAATGCAACCTTAATTTGATATTCTTTCCAAATGCATTTCCTCAAATATCATAACTCTTTTCAATGATAAACAAGATTCTCATACTAATTATGACTCTTACAGTTTTCTTTATTGCAAGAAGTCACATATAGTTATATCATACGTTTGTATCTATAGTACATATGTGTATATGTAATATACATATGTGTATGCACACACATAAATACACATATGTAGATATTTACTATAAATGTAAATGTCCTCTGGTGCTAAATACTTTGGTACCTTTCATCTAACTTTCTGTTTAATTTAGTAAATCTCATGTTTAAATTGAACTTAGAGGTATATTTCATGTTGCCTATGTATTTGGAACAATCTTCACTCTTAAGGTATGGAAAACCCAAAGGTATCTAAGCTATAATATGGAGTCAGGATCAGCAGAAATCTCTCCTACTTCTCATCTTCCTAGCCCCTGCTGTTCCTCAGCTGTTGGGGAGGAGTGTAAGAGTAAGTGAGGTCAGCAGCTTTTCCCCCATTTCTTAGCCAAAAGTAAACTAGGGCTGATAGGAAAGAAAGATCAAGATGAGCAAATTTCCTCTGATTACATCCCAGCTTTTTTTTTTCCATTTTGTCATATAAATGATTTAGCATCTATGGCCTGTTCAACTGTGTTGGTCTTCCTTTCTCTACTACTCATAAGAAAGAAGATGCAGAGTTCAAACCACTTTCTATTTAAAACCTATTTCCAACTGTGTTTGCCTCAGAATTTATTTCCAAGGTCCTTGATTTGTATCTGTGGGACATAAAATGTTGAAAGACAGCGAGAATAGTGGCAACATCCCCTACTAAAATCCTTTTCTGATATTTCATTGTAGTGTGGAAGTGAACCTAGGTTCTCTAAGGCTAACAGTGGAACAAAAAACTCTGGCATTGTGGGAGAAGGTAGAAGAACTTCAAGGATGAGCAGAAGAACAGAAATGTACTGCTGTTATCCAAAACCCAGCTAAATTTAGAGGCTCATAACCAAAGTTTAGCCACCAAAAAAGGTTATGATTTCTTTTTGGCTATAGTAACTGATAAAACGCAAATACTATGGCAGAGAGAGACTATGATTTACAGCAGTAAAGGAAGAACCAACACTGATTAAATTATGGTTATTTGAAAATCAAAATTTAAGTAGAGGCAGTATTTACTTAGAGGAAGATTATTCAAACATAACATCTTATTATTGCTAACTTTTTCATAAATGTGGCTTATAAATTTAGAAGCATCTAGATTTAGAGTGGATTGAGCACCAAACCTAGACAGGAAAACCTGAGTTCAAACTTGACTCCAGACACCTAACTGTATGAGCCTGGACAAGCTATTTAACTTCTCTGCCTCATTTTCTTCACCTGTCAAATGGAGTAACAAGTATTATATAAACTTTGTTGTTATTATGTATTAATGACCCAGAAAAAGTTCCCAGTTTTAGTATCAACAAAGTTGAATGAAATCTCTAAATTAGTTCTTCTAACACTCTTCCCACTTTTTCTTTGTTTCTGTTCCTTACAACAAGTGATAGCTATAGAATCCATGATCAAGACTCCCAGTGGATATATTGAATGTAATCTTTAGAAGCCTTTAAAAATGCTTTTGTTCTTACCCAAATGTTTACCTATAGTCCTGTTTAAAGAAAGGACTATGAAATCTCTAATGGTCTGAACTAGCCAGCCCTGCTATTCTGTATGCTATCAGCAACATGGCTGGATGACACATTCAAAACAACTAGAGTGTGTTTCACTAAAAGACTTCGCATAACCCTGAGGCACGGCATATTCTTCCACTGATTTTCCTGGCTGGCTTGGCATTGCAACTGGCTTCTAGCAGAGGTGCCAGCTGTTTTCACCCCAAGGCTGAAGGAGAGAGGATCAAGGTCACTAGTGTCTCATCTCCAAAACTCTTCCAGCCTTTTCACATAAAGAACAATTAATATCCTGCCTTGAATAGGTTCACATGAAATCTCCATAGGGCAGGAATACAGTGAAACGTATGCTTGTCTATGAAGTGTTCACTAATCAAAATCAAACTAAATTTACATCTCTTGGCAACTCATGACATCTTTTATGATATTAACAGTCATGATTTCAATTCCCATAATGACTCAACTAGACTTCACAACTGTTATTAACAGTGTATTTCTACCCTTAAAATGATTTCTTTAACGTAATGGTACTTAGCAAATATTGCAAAGAAAATTTTAAATGATAAAACTTTTATAAGTGACTTTAAGCAATATACATCTAGTGTACAAAGTCATGTGCTTTTAATGTGAACATTTACTACTACTATGGTTGTTTAGTTCAGTTGTTAGAGCGTAAGACTAGTAAAGTCAGTCATGAGTTCCAACTTCAAGTGGGCCAATTAATTTTACTCTGTTCCATGACCCAAGATTCATCCTTGATACTCTAGTAGCTGGCTTAGAAGTGCATGGCCTTCATCCTTCAAACTGTGAGACAAGGGCCTAAGACCTTGCAAATCTATCCCCACTACTGGACAAATAACGTAAAAGTATATACTTTTTTTGTTGCTCAGTCATTTTCAGTCATGTTTGACTCTTTGTGACCCCATTTTGGATTTTCTTGGCATATATACTGGAGTAGTTTGTCATTTTCTTTTCTAGCTCATTTTACAGATGAAGAAACTGAGGCAAACATGGTTAAATAACCTGTCCACGGTCACACGGCTAGTAAGTATCCAAGGCCGGATTTGAACTCAGGTCTATCCTGACTCCAGGCCCAGGGCTCTATCCACTTTGGCACTTAGCTGCCCCTAAAATATACTTAAAATAATTGAACTGAAAGCCCTTATTTCTGTGGACAGTGAAGGTGACCATTTCCCATGGTTCTGTCAATACTATTGTTCTGATCCTACTGATGGGTTGGTTTCATGATAGTCTTAGGCAACAATAGCACATTCGTTCTAAATTACCACCACAACTAGTGCCCCCCTCCCCCCTTTTTTACCAAAGTCCTTCTGTATACATTATTCCATTAACCCTCAAGACTTTTTGCATTGGCTAATTGGTGTTAGCCAATAAAATAATATAAAACAGAATTGAGTACTATTGTCATCACTGTACCTGATTTTAGAGTGTCTGAAGAATGCTGAACATTGAGCCTATCTCTGTGGCCCAACACATTAAACTGTTAGTGGGAGTTTTAGATCAGTTACTGTTTTAGTCCTATGTTTTGATTGATGACCTCTATTAATAACAATAGTGTGAGTTAGCTTTAAGATTCCCAGTGGGTATTAGGCCAGTAAAAACTCTACATATAGCTCATGCTCAATATCTAACCCCCTAAAAATTTTGCTGAGCATTATGAAATAGCTTATCAATCATGGCAATTAAATATTTTCAGACTGCCCATCCAAAGCAACTATGTGGACACGCCATCTGTTATTTTGCTTTTAAAACCCACTAGTCTGTTTATCCAAAGCAGTCATTTAACATTGGAAATTATGTTCATTTTTAAGGTGTGTGATGGACTGATGAAGACAAGCTTTTGTTTTAATTATCAACAATTTCTGTGGTGCAATATAATTTTTGCAGTGCTCAGGGCCCTTTGCAAATCAAAAAGAATCCAACTAAAATAGTAATTAATGTCAAATGACTAGTCACAAAAGGCTCTATTTAATTAAAAAGTTCTAATCTTTGATTAAACCTCATCACACATTCTCCTGATTGCAAACTGTTGTCTGAAATAGGAAAGTAATTGAGTACATAATCTATTGTTTTTCCTGACTGACATCTGCTAATTGTGTAAAATGACTTTAGTTTTGTTTAAAAGTTGAAAATTATTTTCCATATTTTGTGTGTACATGAACATGTCATTTTGTTCTTCAAACAAGAATACTTAGGCTAAATCATAAATAGTTTCAAATAACATATCCTCAGCAGGTTATTAAAGAGGTAAAAGGAAATATCTGTAACTTCTTCAGGTTCCCCTCATGGAGAAAAATAATTATTTTCTAGAAATATTTGTTTTGTTGTAAGCAAAAGAATACTGGGCTCACCCACTAGAGTATTTCAATGCCCTTATATTTTTAAGTCTAAAGGTGGGATTTTTTAGATGTTTTTGCTTTTACAGCATAGAATATATTGAAATAACTAGTAAACCATCCAATTTTATTCTGTATTTTAGACTCTATAGCAGTTAATACTTGATATTTTATCATATCATTAAATGTAATTACACAGCATCTAGGTTTTGAATGCAAAAAGAAATTATCTTTTTTAAAAAGGTAGGGTTTTTTGGTTTTGGGGTTTTTTTTTGGTAATAGATGTAGAACTGAATGAATGAAAAAAATAACATCTCTAGTACATGTGAAAGTGGCTGTTAAGGGGCATGTCTTTTATTGTTTTTTGATGGCAAGTTTATAAAGCCAAGTATAATTAAAGAGGCCCCATGAACAGGAAGGTTATAGAATATTCTTTGACAAGTTTCATCTTCCTCCTCGTGTGATTTTTCACCAATGTCCACAAAACTATTTCCCAGCCTTTGAAAACATGGTGAAACTAAACTCTAACCCCTTATTCTTCATTATTATTATGTTTGTGAAGCAACACACCAGATTATTAAGCAGCTATGATTCAAAAGGAAAATAGATTCAGTAATCATGCAGCATGTTTATCACTAATGTTTGTGCAAAACTTAAAGGATATATAGAAAACTTTTTTTTAGTTGAAACAGTAAAACCTACTTGAGGAAGAAATACAGGCTTCCAACAACAAATCCTTCTGATAATAAAAAGCTGATATCTGGTCCGTCCTTCCTTCCTTCCTTCGTTCCTTTGTTCCTTCGCTCCTTCCTTCTTTCCTCCCTCCCTTCCTTGCTTCCTTCCTTCCTTCCACCCCTTTCTTTTTAATATTTACTGAGACCACACTGACTTAACTCAGAAAATAAAAATGTCGACTAGAGTTTTCCTCTTGAAGCCCAATTAAGGATTTGATTAATTAACAATAACACGGATTAAAATGTAACATCAAGTCATTTATGTGTATGACTTATATGACTAAAGCGGTTTGCTAAAATTTGTGCATCTGACACTATTGTAAAAAATGGATTAACTTCATAAAGCTAATTGAAACAATAAAGCACGTTAAAAGACAGATCATAAAACGATACCAAAATTAATCTTGTCAAGTATTTAACATGTGAAGTCAAAACTGATAACCATCTAGTGAAAATTCAAATACAAATATAAAATAACATGAATCTTAATTTCTCTCTTTAAAAAAAAGCATAATAGAGTAATTAAACATCTCACATATACCACTATTTGAGGCTTCTTAATTCTCAAAATGTATTAGTACTAGGGTCGTTCAGAGCATTTCCCCCCAATACTGCATTTTTAAAGACAAAACACAATGCTAACGGCATTTTTAGTTTTTCTTTCTTCATATTGTGGAAACAGTCCGCATTATACCCTAAATAGTAGGTAATTAAATGCCATAACTGGAAATTTTACATAAAAAATTAACATTGAGACAGAAGTAGTTATACAAAATGACATATTCCATAGCACTTTAAGGTTTACAAACAATTTACCCTGCATTATCAAAATTTTCTTTTCCTTATTACAATTTGTAAGATAGATGCTATTATTATTACCATATTTAAAATAAGGAGACTGAGGTTCAAATAAATTGAGTAACTTGCCAAAGATCACAACAACTACATGTCCAAGGTAGAGTTTGACTCAGGACTTCGATACAAATACCAATCTCTATCTACCATACTACACTGCCTTTGAAGTACTAACAGTAGTTCTGCACTGATCAGCAACAGGGACCTTCTTCAAGTCACTTATATCTGGAACTCAACTCTTCTAAAATTCTTACCTTTACTGTTGGAAAAAAAAATGATTTCTAATATATCTATTATTTGAAAAAATCATGAGTCTTTATCTCTGTATCAAATTATTACAATATGACAACAAATACACAAATATATGTGTGCATATGTATCTATATCTATCTATCTATCTATCTATCCAGGTTCATTTTCAAAAACATTACCTTTTTGTGTAAATGTTAACCTAATTGCTGCATTCTATGTCACTTAATACATTTTGTATTAATCAATAAAAAGAAACTTCTAGAATAAAATATTTTATGGCACACATAACTACAAACACTGGTTAGATAAACAAGATCCAAAATAAATTAGAATACAGGCACCAATGTTTAGATAGTAATCTGAATGAAATATGATGCATTGTGACTCAACTTTATAATCCTTTTGGTTTATTTTCTGTGCCTTTGTTTGTGGAAGAATTCTGAGTGTATGTCTTGAACAAAATGGGTGCAAAACTATAATAATTATTCTAATTACATGAAGTCCATAGGAGAAGGTAGATATATTATTAGGAACAAAGAGGCAACATGGTTGATCCACATGGGTAGGGTCATTTGCATTTTAGAAGTCTTTTTTTGAAGATGAGATGATTGAAAAGAAAAAGAATAACATATGTAAGTCCATGTAAAATATGTCCACACATAACCAGAATGAACTCTGTTTCTCTGTTTCTTGATTTAATTTAGGGTGACTTATTCCTATTAAGTTATTTAATTTAAAAAGCAAGTTAAGTGCTAAACATTTATTACTAAGTATCATGTAAGTCTTTTTCTGCAGGCCTCCTTTTTCTACCTACGGATTCAGAGTTATCTCATATGAGATAGGTTTTGATTCATACTGCATTTTTTTTTGTTAATTACCTGATTATTATGTGGAATTCCCCATCCTAATTGTCATATCTGCTATTTAACTTAGATTATGGTGATGTCTATCTAACCCAAATGAATGAATCATTCTATGTTAAATTTAGTTATGTCAGATTACGTAATGGCTGTAAGGGCAAGCAAAGTGGGAATTTTTGTTGTCTTTTGTTTTGGAGTGCTTCCCAGCACTAAGGCAATCAAGTGCCCTTCATTGAGTCTTGCCTTTGTTTGTAGGAAGGCCCGTATCCTTTTGCTAATTAGGTCACGAGAGGTGTGAAGTCCTCTGACCCTGAAAAAGGGTATGTATACCCAGAGGACAGCCATTGAACTCAGAATCAAGAATTGAGAATTGAGAACTCTCAGAACTTCGGGAGGTGAGGTTTTGCTTTGGGGGCTCACTCACTAGAAGAGTGTCATGTGATTTGATGAGACAAGACTCTGATTTAGCCATTGGAGCTCCCAGGCTTTGAAAAACCCAGATGTTGGTGCTTCTTTTTCTGGTAACTATGTATGTGATGTCTTAGACAGACAGCTAGAAGCCTATCTGCTAATTTGTGTTATTTTGCTTTGTTTGCATAATTTCTGTTTGTAATTTCTGTTTGTGTTTTCTCTGAAGTTCAGGGTGTTGACTTTTTCCCCTGAACTAAGTGAATGATATATGTATGTTTAATTAAAGTAAGATTGTAAATCCCTTAAAATTGCTTTCCTTAGAAAAGCAGATCAAAGAATCTGTGCTAGCAGCCCTCCTGTGTGCTGGTGTTATTGGCCTCACACCTGCACAGCAGCTTCAAGAAGTGTTGTTACAATGGCTCATCTCTGCAATATTGAACCAATTGCCTTGAGGCCTCCCAATCCCACTGTTCACTTGAAACAAAGAGTTGAGTCAGAGACAGTTAAGTTTCAGCCACCTTAGTTAGTGAATCAAAATTACTGTGTAGCAATTTGTATATTTATTAAGGTAAATTGAAAACAATAGCAACTACAAAAATCTCAGAATTTCTGCTTCAAATATATGAAACAGAAATAGTCTGAATTAGTCAAGGTAAAAAAAAATACATAATGACATAAGACATATACAATATTTTGCAGGTTATTAGAGTGTTCAGTGAATTTCAGGTCGCAATATAAATCATATTTATAATGTCCTGAAAATTCAACATTAAAATAATGACCTTTTATTTTAATTTATTCAGCTATGCTATCTTTAGTAAGATTTTGATAATTAAAATACATTGGTTTAACAGTTAAGAACACAGTTCTAAGTTATTGAATAGAACATAATCTAAATTGGATTTCGCTCAGAACTTAAGAGTACTCTGCATGTTAATTGGTGAACAGTAAATATTTATTGAATGGAAGTGAAATATTTCCTTTACATGGATAAATTGGTTGGGCAGATCTGCCATGATGAAATAGTTTCAAATAGCTAAACAAAAATTCACTTTTGCCAGATAAACTTATTCCAGGTTTGTAAAGGCAAACATAAATATGTTGTTATTGTTCAGTCATTTCAGTTGTGTCTGACTCTTTATGACCCCTTTAGGGGTTTTCTTGGCAAAGATACTAGTTTGTCATTTTCTTCTCCAGCTCATTCTACAGATGAGGAAACTGAGGCAAATAGGGTTAAGTGACTTCTTCAGGGTCACACAGCTAGTAAGTATAAGGTCAGATTTTAACTCAGGAAGATGAGTCTTCCTGACTTCAGGCTTGGTACCCTATCTACTCCACCACCTAGCTGCCCCAAAGGTAAATATATGTTAGTTTATTTTCATTTGATAATATTGAGGTGAGGGGTGAGGGTGGGCAGGGAGGATAATGATAGAGGGCCAGCCTTACATTCAGCACTAGATTCAAATCCAATCTCTATGCACACTAGCTGTATAGCCATGAGCAAAATGCTTGACTTCTTACTTTCCCAAATGATTCTCTAAGACTTTAAGTATTAGTTACAATTACAGTAGTAGAGTTAGTCTCCACAATGGAAGTTCCTTACACTGATGAATCATAAGTCCGAATAATCAAGAAATCTCACTGCAAACACACACACACACACACATACACACACACATGCGTGCAGTTGTAGATAGTCACGTACATCTGTATTTCTATCACTATCTAGAAATAGATATAGAATTTAGAAAATCCACCCCAAATAGGGCATTCTATAATTTGACTCTAACATATTAAGGTCATTTTGGTCCTCTGCAGGAATGTGTATATAAATATTATATGTGCATACATATTTCACTATTGAGAAAGTATTCATTTTCCATGTTTCTCTGCTCACTTAATCATGTGTGTGTGTGTGTGTGTGTATGTATGTGTATGTTATATGTGGAGATAAAGAGAGAGAAAGGAAGGAGAAAGAAAGGGAGAAAGGGAAAGGGAGAGTGAGAAGGAAAAAAGTAGGAAAGGGAAAAGGAAAGGGAAAAGGAAAGGGAAAGAAATTGTTTGCATGTGGATGCATTTGTTTTAGATGTATTTACCAATAACACTAATTTGTTTTACTCACATAATTTTCTAATTATACCAAAATTTTCTAACCACAGAGAAAATGTATATTGGCAGCTTTGTGGTACAGGGGAATAGAACATTAGACCAGGAGTATGGAAGGCCTGAATACAGAATCAGCCTCAAGGTCTTAATACCTGTGTGATCCAGCAATACACTTAACTTCAGTCAGTCTCAGTTTCCTCACCTGTAAAATAGTGATAAAAATAGCACCTACAATCCAGGTTTATTATAAGATAAAACTAGTTAATATTTATAAAGTGCTTTGCAAACCTTAAAGGACTATACAAATGCTACTTATCATTATGTTATTATTATCATTATCATAATTACCACTGTCAAAGGCCTCCCATTGCATCCTGGGCTATCTCCAGTCATCCTGATATCAGGTCACTGGACCCAGATGGCTCTGGAGGAGAAAGTGAGGCTGCTGACCTTGCACAGCCCTCCCTCACTCAAATCGAAGTCTACTGCAAGTTGTGTCATCATTTCCTTGATGCCACGGTCCTCTTCAAAAATAAAGGACAAACACAACACAATAATTACCATTGTTATTATTATCATTATTGCTATTAGTATTATGGTGCAGCTAGGTGATATAGTGGCAGAGTGCCAGGCCCGGAGTCAGGAAGACCTGAGTTCAAATTTGGCCTCAGACACTTCTTAGCTCCATGACCCTAGGAGAAGTCACTTAACTCTGTTTGCCTCAGTTTCCTCATCCATAAAATGAGCTGGAGAAGGAAATGGCAAAACCCTCCAGGATTTTTGCCAAGTAAATCCCAAATGGGGTCATGAAGAGTTGGACATGACTGAAAAGCAACTAAACAAAATTAGTATTATGACCTTTTAATAGACTTTAAATTTCCTATTAACAGTCTGAGAAATGTGCAGACTAAAATAAAAATAAAAGAAAAAATACAGAGAAAACAATAATATAATGAAGACAGCGTTCTTAGATGAGAAGAGACAATGTGTAAGCATGGGGAAAAAAAGATCTAGTTTTTACAACTTAATAAAACATCAATAAATAGTGCTTCTTTTGAGAGTTATGACTCATCTGAAATAGATTGTGTGCCTCATGTAATTAGATTTTTTTTTCATTAGAGTACACTGTAGGGAGAACACCTAGAGAATATGCAAGAACTTAAAGAAATGTTGGTTCTAGGACTGTGATAGGACACAAAACAGAATAATTCAAACAGAAATTTGGAACTATGACAATAAAATTAATGAATCAGTTTTGCAGTTTAGAGAACTGAAAGCTAAAAAGGGTTAAGACTTAATAAATGTTTTCTAGTATAAAGAAATTGAAATGTAGTAGAATTTGGGCAAGGGTTAATGAGACCTCCCAAGCTTAAAATGGAACAGAAACTGAGCAGAAGTTGATTACTCATCATTAGATCCCTCAAATATACTTTTATGATAAGTATAATTTTATCATACAGTCACGATGAATGCCATATTACCTAAGCTTAAGTTTTTAGCTCACCTCACAGTACAAACTCCTCATGTAATATGGTCAACAGGAAACAGAAGATATATGGATGTCTGCTCCTATATTGAAGGGGCGAAGGGGTTGGGATGCTCCATCACTTGCCTGAGGTCATAGCCATTATTTTTCAGATATAGGATTTGAACTCAGGCCTTCCATACTCAGAGGGCAGTTTTTTTTTTTTATCCACTAAATACCACTTTGGTAAAGTATTGCATAGCTTAATAACTCAATAGTCATCCAAGTATGTATAGCAAATTTAAAGGATATGAATGCTAAAGAATAATTCCAGTTAAACAAAATCCGTCTTTAAGTTTGGTCACAGCATGATAATCAATAGTTTTCTTTATTTGTCAGTGTTTCTAGGTGATTGTTTACTTTGGGGATTTTGCGACTTCTGAAATACTTCAAAAGCTTGTCAGCATTTAAAAAAAAATCAGGGCTTTGAATATAGTATATAACCAGTATTCATTTGAATGTTGTGGCTCTATCTATCTATCTATCTATCTATCTATCTATCTATCTATCTATCTCTCTATGGCACCCCCTTTACATTCATGAGAACAAATATGTTGAATTTGAATCACTAGATTTATAGGTAAGAAGTTTCTATTGTATAAACATATTTTTTAAAATAAGTATTATGAGGTCAAATGAAAATTTTAATGGGCAGTTAATAATGTGACAATAGGTCCAATATGTAAGTGAATTGTTTTCTGTGTTTATTGAATCTTAATCCATCATATTAAATAACCCCACCTTAATTGATATTCTATAGTTGTTATTCTAAAATACACACCATATATCTGTCACAGAAATATCTGTTTAGCAATAGATCCCTTTTTGTTTTATCAAAAAATATCCCAAACCCTCTCCCAAATCAAGTGGTTGACAATAGAGCACTGCTGCTAATTGGTATATGTTTTACTTTAAAAAGTGAAATTCCTAACCTTTACTTGACAGATGTTTGGGTAAAATGCCACATAACATTTTGAGAGCTTATGTATGCTCTTTACAGTTGTGTTTATGCTGCCACACATTTGGAAACACACAAATGAAAAAACTTCACAAAAGCAAAACATTGACCTAATTGGTTGGTAACAGATAAATGTATAAATCAGAAAGAAATGATTTCCAACTATGTAAAAGTCTTAATCAAATAAAATATTATCAGCCTAAAAAGCCACACTCTTTAATTTGAAGAACATTTGACAGTAACATCCATTGAAATAGAAGGGAACACAGCAGGATGGCTATAGAATTTGAATTACAAATAAGTCCAATATCTTTCTCTTCTGGTGCAAAATAATTTGGAGTTTCCTGATGGTGCTTTTCATCCATCCTTCCATAATTCAACTACAGTTACCTAAAATACTATGCCATCAGACATTGGGGGAAAGTATCTTTACATTCATTGTTTCTTTGAGAAGCTTTCTTGTACTGTTAACCTAGGTCTATAACACATCAAGTAAAGTGGAAAATAAGATTTAGATCTTGAAGGATCGTTGGTAATCAGTGCTAGGAAATTGAAGCTATTAGAGATGAACTGATTTGCTAAAGTTCATATAGTTATTGGTATACAATTTGATCAGGTCTTCTCACTCTATATGATGATTTTTCTTCCTAATAGTTGGATTGGGGTACATATGCAATTTGTCATCACAATGGTAGTTTGTGCTAATAAGGCTCTATGGAACAGCTAGCCAAAAACTATCTAATACCAGTTGGCCATTTCATGCATTCATGAATGCATACTACTTTTGACAAAATGGAGTTTATGTAAGAAAAGGGAGGTATTTGTACAAATATACAAAAGGAAGAATGCATAGTAGGGTACAAGGTATGCATGACTTCTTGAAGATGGGTCAATAATGACATCTTTGCATAGGAAAAATAGTATACTTTCATTTTACAACTTTTATGGAATTTATCCATTTGTATCCATATTCAATATATCTATATTCCCTCATGTATTACCAGTAGGGCTTCATTCTGCCCACATTAAAATCAAACTAATGCTTTTCAGTATAATTGATGATTACAGCAATGACAATCCACACACTCCAAATACAAGCACCCAAGTAAACTTATTGTTGTTGTTCAGTCATTCATTCGTGTCTGACTTTTCGTGATTTTGTGGACCATCGTACTCCAGGTCCTTCTATCTTCCACTATCTTGCAAAGTCTGTCCATGCTCATGTTCATTGCTTGAATGACATTATCTATCCATCTCATATTCAGCTGTCCTCTTTTCCTTTTACCTTCAATCTTTCCCAACATCAGGATCTTTTCCAATGAGTCCTGTCTTCTCATTATGTGGCCGAAATATTTAAGCTTCAGGTAAACTTGGGAACATCACAAATAAACTGCCTTGGAACTGAAGCATTATGAGGACAGAAGTATTATCCTCAACCTCTTGGATAAAATAATCTCCCCAAAAGCTCACAACAATGTTTTTAATAGTAATTTTAATTTAATTTTAATACTCATATTTTATACACCACATGGAATGAAATGCTTTAGTAAAATGGAAATCTTTTGGAAGATATTAAAATTGTTTAAGAAAAGAGCAAGGAACATGACATTCCTTTCATGTTGCATGCTATTAGAATCATTCATAAAATTCTTTTCCAATGAGTATATAGATAATAAAATAATCAAATAAAATAATAAATCATTGATTATAAAAAGCAATTATTTTATTCAGTCTACAGAATATTAAATATGAAAGAAAAACAGAATAGACTTGTGTATTAAGACAATTTCTATCTTAACTTCATCAAAAAAGATGAGAAAGATGTGATTATATTGATAATGATAGCTGACTTTTAAATTAAATATAACTTAATTTCAATATTCATTTATCTATGAAGTGATGTCATGTAGAGGGAAACTCTAAGCAGAAGTTTTATTTATATCACAGGATTGACATGTAAAAGCCAATTGTCAACTCTATTTAAAGGTACTAATTGCTGTGTCTATAGCATATAATCGATCAACACATTTAAATGAGAAACTCCTATGTTCCTAGCACTCTGGTAGATGATGGAGGAAAAATAGAAAGCACAGTTTGGTTAGGGAGAGTTTCCCCATTCAAAGTCCTTAAACTATAATTATGAAGAGAAGTGTTACAAACAAGCAACAATAAAAGACACAAGATAGCATAGTCATGTTAAATTATGTTACAGTACCATACAGGCTTTGATGGAGAGGAGAGAAACGTGGGTTGGACTTACTAGGTAATTCTTTGTGGAGAAGAGCATACTTCGGCTCGGTCTTGGCAAAGTATAGGCTTTGAAGTAGGATAGGTGAGAGGATACAGAATTATGAGAGAAGCCGTCCAATATGAGCAAAGCCATGAAAGCAGAAAAAGTTTCCTGTATATGGAGAGGTCAATGAATACTCTGGTAGAAGGTTCACTTTGAGGAGTATAAGTAGAGTTCGTATGAATTTTATATTTACAATCTGTATGAATCTTTATTGAGTCATTTCAGTTGTTTCTGACTGTTTATGACCCCATTTTAGGGTTTTCTTGGCAGAGATACTAGAGTGGTTTGCCATTTCCTTCTCTAGCTCATTTTTCAGATGAGGAACTGAAGTAAACAGGGTTAAGTGACTTACCCAGAGTCACACAGCCAGTAAGTGTCCAAGGCTGGCTTTGAACTCATGAAGATGAAGATGAATCTTTCTGATTCCAAGTCCAGTGCTCTATCCACTGCGTCACCCAGCTGCCTGACTTGTATAACTCAGATGAGACCAAATTCTAAGCATTGGTCTACTCTTTAAATAAGCAAAAAGAAAAACACATTAATATACTTGTTAATTTGTAGCTTTGACTCACCTAGCATTCAAAATTATAATTAAGAATACTGACACCTGGGGAAAACTCTGTTTGTTCTTAGGAAGGTGGCAAGAAGGAAGGATTGTCTTTGTAGAATTTTCAGCAAAGAGTGGTAGGTGGAGAGAGGAGTTGGGAGGAGGAAGTGAGTACTCATCTCTTTTCTCCTATCAAATATAGAACATTGAGTCAAATCTACAGTTACCAACCTTAGTTACAGCTCTATCTCCATGGTGGTCTGCCACATTTCTTAAACTATTCATCCCCTTTTCATTAAGCTGCCTTTAGACAATTGTGTTAGTTCTTATGTGTGGAAATGCTGTGAAGTCCAATCATCTTGACCCCCTCCCCTTTTTTTTTCTTTCTTTCTCAGAATACTCTATCCTGATCACATCAACACTGCCCTTCACCTCTAACTAGACAGAATTACATATCAATCTTCCAACAGGTGAAAAGAGAAAGACCTCTATTTCTCAGTGGACATGTTGACTATAGACCTGAATAATGAAGTGAATAAGTTATGGTGTGGTCAGGCTTATATTTCTCTAGATATTTAAGAGGTTTACTTGAGTTGTAACTGCTAGATACTATAGCATTATATGCTACTCATTACAGTTTTAGAGAGATTTTTTGTCTTTTAAAAAAAATAACATTATTCAAATTTTCAAAACCATTTTGTCTAGGACCCTGAAATTGGAAACACACAATTTTCATAGCCTTTTTGCCCCCTAGAAAAGAGAAACAAAATGTAAACTTTGCTTGTTCTAATATTCTGGTGTTAGCAAAATAAAATAGACTTCAAATGGTTTGCGAAATTTTACAATTTTAATATGGATCATATCTCTGTGTGTATACACATATATGTGTGTATACACATATATACACATATGTAAATATAATGCAAATTATGTGTATAAAATTGTATTTTCAATTGATATATTTATAAAATATATTTTTTTATCTGAGGCTGTAACTTTTATGTTACTGAAAAGTTTTTTTTAACCCACTCTCCCCCCACAACAAAAGCTTTCATCCCTTTTATTTTATTAGTATAGGATCATAGCTTTAGAAATGAAAAAGACTTTAGAGGTCTGGATTCCAAGACCTTTATTTCATAGATAAAAAAATAAAACCCAGCGAAGGTAAATGAATATCCAGGGTCGTCTACCTATTAAATGTTGGAAGCAGTCTTAGAATGCAGGTCTACCAAATGACAGTGGAAAACTCTACTCATATACTATTCTGCCCAATTATCCTCTGGGATTCTAATTTATTTAAGTAAAACTTGGTGTCCAGTAGTTAACTATATACTCATCATAGGCATAATAGATTTGTTTACCTAATTTTACACTCTTGTATAATGCATTGAAGTAGTTAACAGTGGTGAAAATTCACCATTATTCCTAATTTGGGGATGCGATGAAGCATTGTTGCTCAGTTAATGTCTACATTTCAGGTTCTGCACATTTTATTGCATGTATTAAATTTAGTTCAACATATGTACATTAAGTTACCTATTATTTGCAAGGCTTTTTTCTTTATTAAATTATAGACAAAGGGTTCTATATTGCAGTGTGTGTGTGTGTGTGTGTGTGTGTGTGTGTGTGTGTGTGTGTGTGTGTGTGTGTGTTAATGTAGGGGGAAAACCTAGACCGTAGACCTGATAGTAGAAATAAAAAGCCTTTAACTTTAAATCAATCCAGGCAAAATTAATGCATTTTTTTTCTGTAATTTCCTTCATTTGGTAAGTGAAATGGGTTTGCAACCACAACTCTCACAGCATTCTAATAAAGGAAGATTTGCATAATGTACTTTAGGTGTAAGATAAAGCAAGTAATTCCTGTAACAATAAATTTTATTCTTTCTAGTTTGACATACAACCACTGGGTTTTGGTTTTTTGTTTTGTTTTTCTTTTTTTCTTTTTTGAATTGAACTGCAATTTAAGAAAAGATAATTAAGAGGAGAAAATATCATGCTTAATTGCCTGAAGAGGAAGAACTCATATATTGAGAATATAAGTACACAAATGAGACCTTATCTTTGAGACTAGGGAGGGTTAATAATTCTGATCTCTAATAATGTGTAATGGCTTTCTATAGCATCTGTTTCCAGAGAAACTCTGTGTGCTTTTTGGATATTTTTCTCCTTTATCCCTGTGACGGAACTGTATGACAGACAAGCAGTATAAATGAATCCTTATTGCGAAAAGTAATGTGGGATCTGTTATAATCACAAGTGGTCGGGTTGTTGGTTTTGCCTCTCCTGAAAGACAGCACCTCCAGTGACACAGCTCTTGGAAATATCATGCTAGGTCATGGTTGCAATACTGACTCTGAGGGAAGAGTGCCACCTACTGAAGCAAATTTCCCAGGTGTCCTATGAGGGCTGGTCTCCCAATTTCAACTCTTTCCTATCCTGTTTTCCTGGTAAGAATTGGCCAGAATTGTAATCTCTGGCAGCATTATGAGTATAACAACTCACCTACTGTCTTTTAAATCTTATTTTAAAGTTGCAGAAATTCATTTTTGTTACATAAATGCATTTGACTCACAACTAAGTCTTTGGATTAAAAGGAAATATATATATGAATGTGTACAAAGTCTTCCAAATAGGAGATTTCTTGAAAATAACCCCACCCCACCTTATATGCATATTACTAACAACCCACAAGGGGGAGCTAACACGTAACTTGTTTTTGGGTATCTTTTGAAGGAAGTCTGGGTTGAGTAATTTAATTAAAATCAGTTGTTTCTGGAATCTAGAACTCAAAAAGCTGTAAATTTTGTCAATAGGATTTGTAAAGATCAGGATTAAAAAACTGTCTACCTAATTTTTAATTAAGCTAAAAGAGCTCCACTTTGTATCCTCATCAACACAACAGATATATTTGGTTCCAAAGTTCCAATTTATGAATCTTTATCATACACACACACACACACACACGTGTGTGTGTGTGTGTGTGTGTGTATATATATATATATATATATATATATATATATATACATATACATACATATATATATTTCCAGGGACAATACAGTTTACTTTTTAAATAACCTGCTGCTGGTATATAATTTAACTTTATAAAAGGTTCAAATCTGACTTTTAGGATTCATGAGGTTCATAGATATATGAGTTAGTAACTGGCCACTAATCATGAAAAATTACTTCTGATTTCCAAACTGGAAAATGCTTACATAACAATATCCATATTGGATCTATATTGATTATATCTTTAAAATGAAGTAAAAGATACATAACTTCCAGGTGTTTCATTTCTAATTGTAGTGAATCTCCCTTAGTCTAGGCATTCCATGAGAAAAAATTCACAATAAAAGAACTCCAATTTAATGATTTTATTTGTATGTTAATTTATATGCTGATATTATAGTATACATATTCTGTAGTACAAATGTCAGACACAGCCTGACCTAACTTTACTAGTTCATCTGAAATTCCAAGAATTTAAAACAAAAATTTTAAAAACTAGAAAAATATTAAAATCACAGTATGAGATATCAAAATTAGTGTTATCTTAGTTTGAGAGTGAGATTTCAATTTGGTTATGGGATATGTGTGTGTGTGTGTGTGTGTGTGTGTGTGTGTGCTCGAGGGAGTTCATTGGCACACATGCTAGAAGAGGAAATTATTTAGAGAAGAGGGAATACCTCTAAGGTTAATTTTAAGTGCTATAATTTTCCTTAAAAGTTGCATTCAAGTGTAATCTATTATCATAATTAAAATACAACATTAAGGCGAAAGTAACTCTTATTAGCAGTTGTCCTGGTGATGGTAATGACCTGATCACTTCTGAAGAAGAAAGGACTCAATTTAACCCCCCAAAAAGAGAACTTCATTTTTATCAGGGAAACATAGAATGCTCTCAAAACTGTCTATGATGGATGAAGGGAAATATTCACTCTAATAACATTCAAGACCACCGTACCAAAACATTTCAGTCATTCTAGTATTTGATGTGAAATGATTACACACATATTTTTACAATTATAAAGCCCAAGACTATATAGGTATTAGGAAAATCTCCTTTAAAAAGAAAATCAAAATCCCTTCTCAAGAGCTGAAATTTTAACAGGAGAAAGGCAAGGAAAAAAATAAGGAAGAAACTGCATTTCAGTCATAACATTATTTTTCACTCTTCATAGCTTCAGCTAAATGGAAAAGGGTACTAGCTGACTTGAAAAATAAACTGGCACCAAACATCCTCTTTCAAGGAAGACATCTTATTTCAGAAGAACTCTAGCAGGGCAAGTTTTTGAATCATATTACTACTGCTGCTATTAAGACTACTAGGACCATATCATCAGGACTTCTCGACTGTGTATTTATGAAGTGCCTGTCTGGGGCATAACATTTAATTCAATTACTCAGAAAAGCAACCCAACTCTGTATAGAAATACTACCTGAATCTTTCCCCCATTGTCCCTAAGGAAACATATTCTTTCAAAATATTTTGTATAGAAATACAGTCCCATCGCCTTCCCCTGAGAGGGGAAGATATTGCTTCATTTGACATTCTCTATATTGGTGTCAGTAATCAAAGTAATAGAAGGGGTATCTAAATATAAGAGCCTACATAAAAAAGAAGCTTTACTTACTCTCTAGTCTGAGCAGTTTTAACACATGACAACAATCCATACTTGAAATTCCCCTAGATTAGCATAATATTTTAACTTACAAAACTCCTTCATTTATATAGCAGCTTCCTTCTAAGAAACTCTAAACTGTTTATTCTCAGTGAACATGTACATGCATTGATGTTTTGTAAATCACCCAGGACTCTTTGGATTTTCAATAAATATTTATTAACAATGGTGATAATATAATTTCATTAGAGTGCTGAAGCATTTGTTTGTAATTATTACTAATCAGTTTGAATCTACTCTGTAACTGTGTAAATTCAGCTACATAAGATTGTATGGGGTTAAGTCAAGAGTTAGATACATATGCAAACTCACTACATGGCAATTTGTCCCCAGCATAACCCAATTTATGCTTTTAGGGGTGGGGGAGGGATGAGAGAATCAGACTACATGCCCATATTTTCATCACATATTTTCCATGAACCTTAGAATTTGAGGAATATATAGTACTAAGGTAATCAGGAGTTATCCCTCAGGAATCATCCCTGAAAGCCCTATGGGGGGAAATCACCTGTTAGGGAAAAGAAGGCATAACTAAAGATATGATTTTCAAAGCAAGGAGCAACTGTAAGGGAGAGCTCACAGAAGAGAAGCCCCTAATTCTCAACAACCATTTCAAAAAAGTAAAATTTCTGTTTAAAATAAAGTAAGACAAGTAGATGAAGAGGGAAACTCATTTTGGCACACAACAAAGTTTCTTCATTTCTACAGATTAGGTGGTAGGTACAGCTTATCTAGTATAAATCTAATTTGCTCTCCAGTTGGCCCCATTTCCATCAGCATATGCCATAAATATACACTATTCCAGCTCGATACACTAGAGGGAGTCAGGGCATAATTACATAAGGGCTTTTACATACATATACACATATGAGTATATGTACATATATACATGCCTATTCATACAACACTATGCCATTATGTTAGCTGTCCTCTGGGACTTAACCTTCCTGGATTTAGCAACTTTTTAACAGCTCATTTTTACCACATACGTGCCTGTTCATATCTAGCTAGAAAGTCGAAAGAGCACATATGCCAAGGGAGTATGTGACTATCTAAAGTGCCTTGTATGACTATCTTCGAACTACTGTGTAGCCCTCATAAGTAAAAGGTTTGGAATGCTTAGAAATCAGTTATTTAATTAAGTTGTATTTAGTCCATCTATTTTTATAATTAATAAATTAGTGATTATAATATACATAAAACATCTTCTGCATTTGTGGGACAAGGACAGCACTATACACATTAGTACCACAGTGCCTGATGTCCTTCAATTATACTTTACAGGCAACTCATGCATCCAACTTATCTGCAAAATAAGCCCAGTTTTCACAAAGCATTACGTTCCTGATGATTGGCTGCAAGATCCTACCCCAGGAGAAACTACCCATTTCGAAAATACAGACATCATAGGACTTGGAATCCTACTACAAAGAGCACCAATTTTAATTTCTAAAACCATTAGAGGACCTCTTGGTTCCCTAGTATTTATAGATGGACATAGTGCTAACTCTAACTCCAGGCTAAAGGTTATCCTTTTGAAGGAAAGCCCCCAGAGAAATTTAAAACAAAACAAAAACAACTCTTTTTACCTGAACCTTGAAACAATACTCCCTGGAATAATTTACATATGTGTCTATGTAGGTATTTATATGTATATGTGTGTATGTATGTATGTGTTTATATGTATGTGTATATATATACATATATGTATATATACATATATATATCTTACTTGTAACAGGTCTGGATTTGATTTTCTTTGTATCCTGAATGATTCATTTTACAGGTTTGTGCATTCGTCATTCACAATTTATAAATGGCAACTCAACTTTATATTTATGAATCCAGATCAATACTTCC
>JAQQSZ010000174.1:8444-27265 GCA_028646595.1 Phalanger gymnotis | reverse complement strand
GTGCTTTGACTACTTCTGCCTTTCTGCGCTGGATTGTGAGGTTTTTATGCCCTAGTACACGGTCAATTTTTGAGTATGTACCATGTACCACTGAGAAGAAAGTATATTCCTTTTTATCCCCATTTAGTTTTCTCCAGAGGTCTATCATATCTGCCTTTTCTAGAATTCTGTTAACTTCTTTCTTGTTTATTTTGAGGTTAGATTTATCAAGTTCAGAAAGGGGAAGGTTGAGGTCTCCCAATATTATACTTTTGCTATCTATTTCTTCCTGTAACTCCCTAAACCTCTCCTCTAAAAATTTGCATGTCAAACCACTTGGTGCATAAATGTTAAACAGTGATGTTGCTTCATTGTTTATGGTGCCTTTTAGCAGGATGTAGTGTCCTTCCTAAACGCTTTTAATCAAATCTATCTTTACTTTTCTTTGTCTGAGTTTAGTATTGCTACACCTGCTTTTTTACTTTAGCTGAGGCACAATATATTGTACTCGAGCCTTTTACCTTTACCCTGTGTGTATCCCCCTGTTTCAAATGTGTTTCCTGTAAACATCATATTGTAGGATTATGGTTTTTCATCCATTCTGTTATCTGCTTCTGTTTTATGGGAGAGTTCATCCCATTCACATTCACAGTTATGATTTCTATCTGTGTCTTTTTCTCCATCCTGTTTCCCCCTGTTTATGCTTTTATTTCTCCCTTTCCCCTTCCACTCCTCAACAAAGTTTTGCTTTTGATTGCTGGCTTCTTCAGTTTACCCTCCCTCTTGATTCCCCTCCCTTGTCTTACCGTTTCGCACTTACTACTTCTCCCTTCCCTTCTGATCACCCCCCTCCCTTTTTTCCCCTTTTCCCTCCTACTTCTTGTAGGACAAGTTCGATTTCTGTACTTACCAGGGTATGTTATTCCCTTCTTGAACCAGATCAGATTACAGTAAAGATAACATACTGCTCTTCTCCCTCCCTTCTTTCCCTCTAGTAATGTGCCTTTTCATTTGGTGTAATTTACCCTTTTCTACTACCTCTTTACCTCCTCTCTCAATGCCCTCCCTTTACATCTCTTAATTATGTTTTTCATCCTTGTATCAGTTATTTTATACAGACATTCACCGTCTATGTGTATCCCTTTCAATTGTCATAATAGCTGTACTATTCTTAAATTCTTGCATCTATTTTCCAGGTCAGTTGTTTTTCTAATCAGATATTTCACAATTCTTCTATTTTTTCATTGTTTGCATTTTGTTTTACTATTTCCTGATGCCTCACAGAGTCATTAGCTTCCACTTGCTCAATTCTAATTTTTAATGAGTTGCTGTCTTCATTTTGCTTTTGAGTCTCCTTTTCCAGTTGGTTGATTTTACCTTTCATGGATATCTTCTCTATTTAGATTCTCAACCTCTATTGCAACCTTTCTGGTCTTATTTTTTAAATACTTGATTTCATGACTTTTTTTTCCTTGTTCCATTTTTTTCTTTTACCTCTCTAATGTGATTTTTAAAATCCTCCTTTAGCTCTTCCAGCAATGCTTTTTGGGCTTGAGTAAAGTTCACATTCTCTTTTGAGCTATCAGATGTGAGTATCAAGTCAATGCTATCCTCTTCTGAATTGGTATTTTGATTATCCCTGTCTCCAAATAAAGAATCAATGATACTTGCTTTTTTTTTTTTCTTGTTCTTCTTCAAGTTGGTTATCTTTTTCCTGGCTTTACAATGCATTTCTGTTTTGGGGGCTCAGGGATCTCTGTCCAAGTTTTCCTGTTCTGAGGATTGTGAGTCTAGTTACTGGCTTTGTGTATTTAGCCTTCATTTTCCTGAGGTGTGGGCAACGGTTCTGGCTTCCTGAAGTCTCCTTTACACCTAGCGCTGCTCTCCCACAGTGTTGCTCTTCAGCAATGGTGTCAGCTGTTTGCTGTCTGTGCTGGTGTGTGCCACTTCCCCCAGGGGTGCGAGGGCATATCTGGCTCCTTTTGGCTCTGTTCCTCATGAACTACCATTGCTCAGCCACTGAAGCACCGCTTCCTTCTCCTCTATTGCAATGTTATTTCCAAAGGAATTGTCTGGGTCAGGGAGGGATTAGCACCATTTACCTGGCCAAACCTTTGGGCTGCAAGCTTCAGGACTAGATGTCTCACAACTGGATGCATTGCCCTCCTGCCTCTCACTGCTTTGACAGACTCCTGTCCTGTGTTGAGAGGCTTGGGGGTATGTGCTGGTTTTTGTCAGTCAACTGTCTCCCAGCCTGTATCACTGGTTGGTTTCTGTACCTGATTCTGCTTTGGCCACCTCAAATTCTTTAAGTTTGCAGTTGCCAGGTCCTATGTGATCCTGACTGTGGCTTCCTGATATATGAATTGTTTCTTTCTGGCCTCTTGTAGTATTTTTTTTTCCTTGACCTAATAGTTCTGAAATTTGTCTACAATGTTATTTGAGGTTTTTATTTGGGGATGTCTTTTCTGCGATGAATGATGCATTCTTTCAATGGCTATTTTGCCCTCTGGTTCCAGGACATCAGGGTTATTGTCCTTGATAATTTATTGAAAGATGCTGTCCAGATCCTCCTTTTGATTGTGGCTTTCAGGTAGTCCAATGATTCTGATCTTGTCCCTCCTGCATCTACTTTCCAGGTTAGTTGTTTTTTTCCCCAATATATTTTATATTTTCTTCCATTTTTCGTTTGTTTTGAATTTTTTTGTCTGATTCATGATATCTCATAGAGTCATTAGCTTCTAGTTGCTGAGTTCTAACTTTTAAGCTATTGTTTTCCTCGATTAGCTTTTTCTGCATTTTTTCCATCTGGCCGAATCTATTTTTAAGCAGTTTTCCATGATGTTGCCTGTTTTTCATAATGTTCTTGCATCTATCTCATTTCCTTTCCAAATTTTTCTATTATTCCTATCATATGATTTTTAAACTCTTAAATACAAAAGCTGACTGAGGAAAACAACTCCTTAATAGTTAGAATTTGGCAAGTAGAAGCTAATGATTGTATGAAACAATAAGAATCTATCAAACAAATAAAAAAGAGTGAAACAATAGGGGGAAATGTAAAATAGCTTATTAGAAAAATAACCTACTTGGAAAATAGATCCAGGAAAGACAATATCAGAATCATTGGACTACCTGAAACCATAATAAAAAGAAAGACTTGTAACAACAATGTTGCTAGCAGCTGCTGTGAGGGTGAAAGACCCACAACAAAAGCACGCAGGAAGGCTGCTAGCACAAGTTTTTTGATCCACTTTTCTAAGGAAAGCAACATTAAATGCTTAACAATTTCACTTTAATCAAAGATACATATATCATTCACTCAGTCCAGGGGGAAAAGCCAGCACCCAGAACTTCAGAGGAGATTCAAACAGAAATTACAAGGAGAGACAATATAAACAGGGCAAACACACACACACAGTTATCAATACACAAGCCTCTAGCTGTCTAACCAAGGAATTACACATTTACCAGAGAGAGAGCCTCCAGTATCTGAGTTTTCAAAGATGGTGGGCTCTGGAAGGTACCTAGAGTCTCATCTGGTCAAATCACAGGACACTCTTCCAGTGAGTGAGAGCCCAAACAAAATGCTAACTGCTGAGTTTATCTAGCCTCCTCAGGATCAAAGGGTCACAACCATGCGACTAAAACCTCTATGAACTAGGCTTTATTGTTTCTTAAGCAGTTCATCAAAGACTCCCAATTTAATTGAAGAAAAAAAAAGGCCATACTCATCAAAGGCAGATGATTATGTTTATGCTCCAAAAGAGAAAACAGTAAAAACATCCTACCCTAATTACCAATGCAAGACTAGGACAGAATCTTCTAAGAATTTATCAAGGAAAAGTGCCTTGATAGCCTGGAAATATAGCAAAATAGGCAATGAAAAAAATCCATGAATCACTTTAGCGAAGACATCCTAAAATAAAAACTCCAAGAAACATTATAGCCACATTTCAGAACTATCAGGTCAAGGAAAAATACTGCCAGTGGCCAAAAAGAAACAATTCAGGTATTGGGTGCCATAATAAGGATTACACAGCACTTAACAGCCACAACATTAAAGTACTGAAGTCATGGAACATGATATTCAAGAAGACAAAGGTGCTAGGGATACAATCAAGAGTCACATAACCAGCAAAATTAATCATAATACTTCAAGGCGAAAAACTGATCATTTTATGAAATAGAATAATTCCAAGCTTTCATAAGGAGAAGACCAGAAGTAAACTAAAATTTGACCTCCAATATCAAGATGCAAGAATAGCATAAGGAGATAAAAATAGAAAATAAAACATAAGGTATTCAATAGAACTGATCTGTGGAATTGATGCTTGTAAGTCTTAAAATTGTACCACCAGCAGTATAGCTAGAAGGGATATACATAAAAAGAGAATATGGATATAAGGTGAATTTTAGGGAATAGCATGAAAAAAGACAAATAAGGGGCGAGAAATAGGAGGACACTGAGTGCAGAAGGAAGGGAGAGGTAGAATGGGGCAAATTATTTCACATGGAGAAACATAGAAACCTTATTGCATTGGAAGGGAAAATAAGAGGGTGGCAATGGGCATTGCTTGAACCTTACTCTCATAAGTATTGTCCTAAGGAAGAATAATACACACAATTAGTTGAATACAGAAATCTATCTTATCCAACAGGGAAATTAGGAGAGGAGATGATTATGTAAACATGGGAGGTGGTGGGGGGAGATTGACAGAAGGGAGGGCAGATCAGGCTAGGTGCCAGACAGAAGCAAAACACTGGTGAATAGGGAGAGAGGGAGAATGAAGAGGAGGAAACATAAGATGGAGAGAAATGCAGTTAGTGGACATAACTGTGAATATAGTTAGAATGAAGTCTTCCATAAATTTTAAGCAGATAGCAGAGTGGATCTGAAACCAGAATCCTACCATATGTTGTTTACAAGAAACACACTTGAAGCAGAGAGACACACATGGAGTAAAAGTAAAGGGCTGGAGTAGAATCTATTATGCTTCAGCTGAAGTAAAAAAAAAATCAACATAGGGATAACAATGATGATCTCAGAAAAATTAAAAGTAAAAACATAACAAATTACACAAGATTAGGAAGGAAAATTCATCTTACTAAAAAGTGCAATAGGCAATGAAGTAATAGCAATGCTAAATATGTATGCACCAGGTGGTTTAGCTTCCAAATTCTTAAAGGAGAAGTTAAACAAGACACAAGTTCATGATCAAACAAGAGATAGCACTACAAAATGTAAAACAGATACTTTTGATTATATTAAATTTTAAAAAGCTTATGCTCAAACGAAAACAAAGCAACCACAATGAGAAGGAAAGCAGAAAGTCGGGAAACAATCTTCACAGTAAGCATTTCTGATAAAAGCATCATTTCTCAAATAATTAGAGAAATGAATTAAATGTATAAGAATACAAGCCATTCTCCAGTTGATACATAGTCAAAGAATATGGAAAGCAAATTTCAGATGCAGAAATCAAAGCTATCTACAGTCACATGAAAATATACTATAAATCAGTATTGATTAGAGAAAAGCAAATTCAAACAGCTCTGACCTTCCACCTCACAATTATCAGAATAACTAATACAACAAAAAAGGAAATGATAGATGAAGGAGATCATGCACAAAAATTGGGACACAAAAGTACTGTTGGCAGAGTTGTGAACTAATCCAACTCTGGAGAACAATTTGGAGCTATGTCAAAAAGGCAACCAAACAGTGCATACCTTTTGATCCAGCAATACCACTGCTAGGTGTGTATCCCAAAGAGATCACAAAAAAGGGAAAGGGACCTACATGTTCCAAAAAATATATATTTGTAGAAGCCTTTTTGTGGTGGCAAAATATTGGAATTTGAGGGGATGCCTGGGGAATTGCTGAAATTGGGGAGTGGCTAAAAAAGCTGTGGTGTTTGAATGTAATGGAATACTATTGTACTATAATAAATGATGAACAGGCAGATTTTGGGAAAAAAAAGGAAAGACTTGTAGGAACATTGCAAAGTGAAATGAGTAGAACAAGGGAAACATTGTATAAGCAACATTGTTTCATGATCAACTGTAAGTGACCCAGCTCTTTTCAGCAACATAAGAATGCAAGACAAATACAAAGGGAAAGTGCTATTTACATCTAGTTAAAGAACTGATGGACACTGGATGAAGATCACAGAATATCTTTTTTTACTTCATTCTTTTTCATGTTTTTTTTCTCTTGATTTGTTTCTTCTTTCTCAAATGTGACTAATATGGAAATATGTAAATAAGGGCTTGGATTTCGATATTCTGGAGGTCAATGGAACTAGGATTAAAAACAAGAATCACCTACCCAGCAAAACTGAGTATCATGCTCCAAGGCAAAATATGTTTTTTCAACAAAATAGAGGACTTTCAAGCTTTCTCAGTGAAAAGACCAGAGCTGAATAGAAAATTTGACTTTCTAACACAAGAATCAAGAGAAGCATGAAAAGGTAAACAAGAAAGAGAAATAACAAGGGACTTAATAAAGTTGAATTGTTTTGTTTGCATTCCTACATGGAAAGATGGTGTGTATGATTCATGAGACCTTAGTATTAGAGTTGCTGAAGGGAATATGTATACATATACATATGCATATACATATACAGATACAGATACAGATACAGATATATATAGACAGATGACACAGGATGAGTTGAATATGAAGTAATGATATCTAAATAATAAAATCAAATTAAGGGATGAGAGAGGAATATATTGAGAGAGGGAGAAAGGGAGAGATAGAATGGGGTAAATTATCTCACATAGAAGTGGCAAGAAAAAGCAGTTCTGTAGGAAGGGAAGAGGGGGCAGGTGAGGGGGAATGAGTGAATCTTGTTCTCATTGGATTTGACATGATGAGGGAATACCATGCCCTCTCACTTGGGTATCTTACCCCATAGGAAAGAAGGAAGAAGAAGATAAAAAAAGCCAGGAAGATGGAAGGGAGGGTAAATAGGGGGAGGAGGTAATCAAAAGTAAAAACTTTTGAAAAGGGACAGAGCCAAGGGAGAAAATTCAATAAAGGGGCACAGGTTAGGAAGGAGCAAAATGTAGTGAGCCTTTCACAACAGAAGCGTTGCGGAAGTGTTTTACATAATGATATGCATGTGACCTATTTTGAATCACTTATCTTCCTAGGGAGGGTTGGTCGGAAGGGAAGAGGTGAGGGGAGAGAATTTGGAATTCAAAGTTTTAAATGCAGATGCTCAAAAAAAAAAAAGTTATTTTTGCATACACCTTGGAATCAATATACATTGGGAATGAGGCATCGAAATCTACCCTGCCGTGCAAAAAAGGAAGGGGAAAGGGGATGGGGGGAGAAGTGGGGTGAAAGGAGGGAAGGCTGACTGGGGAATGAGGCAATCAGAATATATGCTATCTTGGAATGGGGGAAGGGTAGAAATGGGGAGAAAATTTGTAAGTCAAAATCTTGTGGAAACCATTGTTGAAAATCACATATTAAATAAAAATAATAAAATTAAAAAATAAAATAAAGAGACAAATAAAATGAAATAAATTTTATTCAGCTCTTTAACTTATTTCTTATTTTTTTCATTACAGTTATATAGTTTTGATACGATAATGTTGTGGTCCTCCACTAGTATAGTTTTCTTCTCTATTTCTCCCTGCATCTCATTTAACTTTTCCTTTAAAAATTTTGATTCTATGCCATTTTGTGCATATAAGTTTAGTATTATTTTTGTCTATGGAGCCTTTTATCAAGATGTAGTCTTCTTCCTTATTTCTTAATTGAGTCCATTTGTACTCTTGCTTTATTTGAATTCATGTCTTAGAGGCCCGTTTTTTTAACTTCAACTAAAGCATAATAGATTCTGCTCCAGCCCCTTACCTTTAATATATATCGAATTGAATCAAAATTTAAATGTAAAGATGCGTCCACATTCCCTAAACAAATATGCACACACACACATATGTGTATATATATATATATATATATACATAGACACATAAATACATACATACATGTGTATATATTCCCCTCTAAAATGTTGGCTTTGTGAAATATGCAAAAAAAGATCTAATCACTTGTAGTTTCCAAGGTTAACTATGTTTGGTTACCATTGGTTCTTATATTGATTTAAAGAATTTAACCCCCGTGGGGCATACTTATTCCCAAAGAAATATGTAAATCTAATGCCTTTAAAACTCACTGTCTTTAACTAAGAATTACATCATGGCTTTGTTCTTTAAAAGCAACTGTGGTAAATGATGCATGTGTCACTATCTTTCTATCATTCAAAATATCTCAGTGTATGATTTTAATTCTTTTTGTTGTTGTTGTTTTTGTTTTTTGTGGGTGGAGAGTGGACATTATTTCTGATCACCTTTTTATTTCATTAAAATTGCCAATTATCGGGGCTGCTAGGTGGTGCAGTGAGTTGAGCATGGGCTCGGGAGTCAGGAGGATCTGAGTTCAAATCCAGACTCAGGTACTTGACACATTTGCTAACTGTGTGACCTTGGGCAAGTCACTTAACCCCAATTGTCCTGCCTTCCCCCCTCTGAAGAAAAACAAATAAAAATTACTAATTATCCTTGGTTCCATTTTCCTTAAACTACCACATTCTGTTGTAGCTTTCAATTGTTATTATTTCTGATTTACCCATGATAAAAATTAGATTCAGAGCTTAACTGGCTTTTCCAAAGCTACATTGACAGTAATAGTGGAAAAACTACAATTTATTGTCATAGCTTCGTGGAATTAAATATATCTGAGAATCCATGTAGTCCATAGACTTTGACTTGCAGATCAGGAAACTGAGACCAAAGTGAATGAAATTGCTTGCCTGAGTTTACCCTGCTGGTAAGTAAACTTTAATCTCTTAATTCTGATGCAATTTAAAGCTCTAAATCCAATGATCCCAGTACATAATGCTACTAGACTACATTGTTGGCCCCAGATGCATTACACATGTGTTTCAAGCATAAGTACTAGAAATTTGTCATCCACAATGAAGTACTTTGGTTATTTAGAGTTTAAATGAAACCTGGAAACAACATAATGTCATGGGAAGTTCATTTTATTTGGAATCAGAGAACCTGTGATTGAATTCTTGATCTGCCCCTTATTGTTTATGTTACTATTTGCAAGGGACCCTGATCTTTAGCTTCCTCATCTCTAAAATGAGGGTTTTTAAATAGATCTCCTTTAAGATACCTCTATGCTCTAAATCTATGACCCCTTAAGTATCAGTAAATGAGTGTATCCTTCTCAGATAAAAAATGAAAGTGAGAATTCAACTGAGAATCTTTCTATCCTAAAGAAATGCTCGTAATGATAGAAAGCACTATAAGCTTTTTGAGATATACAGTATTCTTCTAGTTTTGGGGAATCCAGAGATAGAAAAGAAGCGCTGCTTCCTTTAAAACAGGGTAAATTTTACTAGGGGTCTGTAGCACTGTGGTATATTGCTGAAGTAGAGATAAATATTCATAATAGTTGGTGGTAGGAATTATTTAATTAAGTAGTTTGGGAACAAATTATGAATAACAGTGAATGCTATGGGAAGGAGATTGAGATTTGTACCATAAAAAATAAGGAGGCTTTTGAGCAGGTAAATGGCATATTTAAAGTGAATTATAAAAATCTGAAGCTAGTGTGTACGTAAGAATTGTGTTAAATGATTGAAGGTAAGAAAAGCAGTTAAGAGCCTGGTCTGTAGTGGTAGCAACTGGAATAGCAATGAAAAGGATGAGAAGTGATATTAGTTTCAAAGGAAGATTCAACAGGGCAGGACAACTTATTAAATTTAGGAGTTTAAAGACAAAGAAAGCAAACGTGTCTCTGTGGATCTGAACCTTTATAAGTAAGGAAATGATGTTATTTAGTGAGGAAAATAAAGGAAATTTAGCATAAGGAAATTTGTTTTATGCATTTCAAAAATACCTATTCATTTAAATTTTTTGAAATAGAGCATTAATATCATATGTATCACTGCCAAACTCTGATAATCCTTAGCTTCATTTCTTTTGAGATTATGGTGTTCCACAGTGCATAGTTGTAGAATAAAAGAGGAAGAAACTTTTTTTCAATGGGTCTTTCAGAAGGAAGCTTGACTTCCATTGAACTTTTAAATGTCCCAAACACAGTAAAAGAAATATGTGATCCACTCCTCTAACTTCAAAAAATATAATTAAAAAAGTGGATGATTCATGTAGTGAGAGTGAGAAATGACAATGTATAGAGTGTATACTCCATTGCTATTCTCTTAGGCATTTTTGTGGAAGTACTGGGAGATCAGACGTCCATCTAAGTAATTATAATTACACATTTTTTTTAAAAGGAAGATTTCAAAGAGTCCTTGTTATTTTCCTTCCCAGTTAGGCTCTTCCATAGAATCAGTGGGAGAGAGGAATTCAAATATATAACTAAATGTAGAAGCTTCTTGTGAGTTCAAAATGGAATTAGTAAAAAAGAAATCAAAGCCAAGTATATCCTCTGTTACAATGAGTAGTTTATTAAATTAATTAATTTGATTAATTAAAATAGCTACTTAATAGGAATACTCATTGTGCGAATGTGAGCTAAACTTCAAACAAGGTTTAGAATATACCTGATTTAAAGACACATTGCAAAGGCTAGGACCTATATGTAAAATGTGGGGATTTCAATTTAACACAAAGTAGATTATTGTAGTCTCTTAATGCAATGGTCTTGACCTCACATTTCAAATACATTTGAAAATTTAGAAGTCACCAGTAGAAGACTACAAGTTTCTGAAGCTGCAAATTGTTATATATCTCATATATTAACTTTAGTGTAAGTAAATTTTATCACATATAAGTGATAATAAAGCAAAACTGAGTTCACTTTTTTAAAAAGAATTGTGGAGTGATTATGTATATATACATATATATATGCATATATATATATACACATATGTGTGTGTTTGTATTATACACACACATATACACATACATATCCTCCTCACCCCCTTGGTCCCTTGGTGAGGAATAAGGGAAAGGAAAATTTCAAGATATGTTAAATATATTTGATAATTATGTGTGTTTATGTACACATATATGCATGCATGTGTGTGTGTGCATGTGCATGCACATATACATATAAATGTATATGAATTTAGAATTCTGTAATTTAAACATAATTCTTCTTTAAACTATTAAATTATATTTATGTAGATTTTTTAAAATGGAACATTTTGCTTTCAGTTTTCATCTGTATTTTTATTACAGTGAACACCATGTGGATGTATTTCAAAGTCAAAATGCAATGACAGAATAGAATTTGAGGGATAAAAAGAATCTAAATTCTTTTAAGGTTGAAGAAGATATTGAATAGGAACTTGCTCAGCAAGTAATGCTGCATTCTAAAGTGAATGGTTCTACTTGCCTGCGAAGCTAAAAACACATAAAATTCACATCTTTTTTCTTTTTTAATAATGCTCCAGTGTGTGTGGAATCATGAGAAAATGTGAGATAAGTTTTCTATTTTTGTCTATAATCCTTAATTCTCTTCATCTCTAATGTGAAGGACTTTTGAATAATATTGGCCAATACAAAGAGGCATTTTTGAAAATATGTCCTACAGTCATCTTGCCATTAGATAGTATTTTTGCTGCTGAAGGACTGCTTTCATTAAGGTTGTGTCATCTCTCTGTATATCTCCAAAAACAGATTTATCCAAGGAGTTGCAGTATCTACTTGCTATACTAGTTATGCAATCTGGATGAAAAAAAGATATAACCCAATTATTCTTCCATTCAACAGACATTCAGAAATATGAAGATAACTCTCATCCTCCTCCAACTAATTCTTTACTATAGGAGTGAAATTTTTTCAAGCAGTCCTCTGGATACTCTCCTTCATATTGTTGCCTTTGCTAGAATTCAGCACCCCAAAGTGAACACAGTACTCACTCCAGAAAAAAGTTCAATTCAGAGAAATATAGGCTGGACTCCATGGCCATTGATATTGCTTCCAGTGTTAAGAAATATGATTCTATGATCACAATCTCATTATTGGAACCAATGGCTGTCAATGCAGCCTAAAATACATTAATGCATGAGTTTTGTTGGGTTCCTTATTAACCATCATGTTGACTCAGATTGAACTTGTATTCATATTCTTAACCAACTTAACTAGTCTAGATGATATGCATTTTGTTTTGAGTAAATTGAAAGAATCTAATTCTAAGACTTCAGTTATCTGTCTTTGTAATCATTATATTCAATTCAAATTTTTTGCATGTAAAAAGACCTTTTTTTTTATTTTTAATCATTGGCTTTTAGAATTTTGAGTTCCAAATTCTTTCCTTTCTTCCCTCCCCACCCACCTTCCTTGCAAAGGCAAGCAACTCAACATAGGCCACACGTATTGTAATGCAAAATATTTCCATAATAGTCATGTTGTGAAAGACTAACTACATTTCCCTCCATCCTATCCTGTCCCCCTTTATTCACTTTTCTCCCTTGACCCTTTCTTTTGTCATATGTGTTTGGTTTTGACTACCTCCTCCCCAACTCTGCCCTCTTTTCAGTCATCCACCCCTCCTCTTATCTCCCCTCTCCTTTACTTTCCTGTGGGGTAAGCTACCCAATTTATTGTGTATGTTATTCCCTCCTTAAGTCAAATCCAATGAGAGCAAGATTCCCTCATTCCTTTCATCTGCTCCCTCTTCCCTTCCATTTTCGCTGCTTTTTCTTGGCAGTTTTATTTGAGATAATTTACCCCATTCTATCTCTACCTTTCTCTTTCTCCAAATATATTCTGCTCTCACTCCTTAATTTTATTTCTTTTTAGATATCATCCCTTCATATTCACCCTATACCATCTCTCTATAAACATGAATATTACCTTCAACTACCGTAACATTGTGAAATGTCTCATGAGTTACACATATCATCTTTCCCTGCAAGAATGTAAACAAAATGGTTCAAATTTAGTAAGTCCCTTATGATTTCTCTTTTGTGATCATATTTTCATGCTTTTCTTGATTCTTGTATTTGAAAGTCAAATTTTCTATTCAGCTCTGATTTATTTTCCATCAAGATTGCTTGAAAGTCCTTTATTTTATTGAAAATCTACATTTTCCCCTGAAGAATTATACAGTTTTGCTAGGTAGGAGATTCTTGGTTTTAATCCTAGCTCCTTTGACCTCTGGAATATCACATTGCAAGCCCCTCAAACCCAAAATGTAGAAGCTGCTAGATCTTCTGTTATCCTTATTATGTTTCCCCAATGATAAAATTGTTTCTTTCTGGCTGGTGGAAATATTTTCTCCTTAACCTGGAAAGTCTGGAATTTGGCTATAATATTCAAAAGAGTTTTCTTTTCAGCATCTTTTTCAAGAGATCATTGGTGGATTCTTTCAATTTCTACTTTACATTCTGGTTCTAGAGTATCAGTGTAGTTTTCCTTGGTAATTTATTAAAGATAATATTTAGACCTTTTTTTAGATCATAGATTTCAGATAGTCCAATAATTTTTAAATTAGCTCTCATGGATCTATTCTCCAGGTCACTGGTTTTTCCAATGAGATAATTCACATTGTCTTCTTTTTTCATTCTTTTGGTTCTGTTTGATAATATCTTGATTTCTCATCAAGTCACTAGCTTCCATTTGTTTGGTTCTAATTTTTAAGGCAGTATTTTCTTCAGTGGTCTTTTGTGTCTCTTCTTCCATTTGGCTAAGTCTGTCTTTTAAGGCACCAGCTTCTCCTCGTTGACTTTTTGGAGCCCTTTTGCCATTTGCATTAATCTAGTTTTTAAGGTGCTGTTTTCTTCAGTATTTTTGGGTCTCCTTTAGCAATTCATTGACTTGTTTTTTCATGATTTTCTTTCATCACTCTCATTTCTCTTCCCAATTTTCCTCTACTTCTTTTACCTGATTTAGCAAAACATTTTTGAGCTCTTCCATGGCCTGAGACCAATTTTTATTTTTCTTGGAGGCTTTTGATGTAGGCTCTTTAACTTTGTTGACTTCTTCTAGCTGTATGTTTTGTTCTTCTTTGTCAACAAAGACAGATTCTATAGTCTGAGTCCTTTTACTCTGCTTGCTCACATTCCCAGCCACTTACTTGAGTTTTGAGCTTTTTGTCAGGGTATGACTGCTTTCAGAGAGGAGAGTGCTTTGTCCCAAGCTTCAGGGGTTTTGCACCACTGTTTTCAAAGCTACATCTCTTCTGAAGTGGTATAATGTTCCCCTCCTGGCCTGTGCTCTCATCTGTGTGCAAGTGCTCCTTTCTGCCTTGCAGCCACCAGGAGTACTCCCTCTCCACAGCTACCACAAAGCTGTGCCACACCAGTGCTCCTCCTTCCCCAAGAATTGCCAACCAGGACCACTACCCAGATCCAAGCAAGATAAGGCAAGAGAACCTTGCCTCAGTGCCAGAAAAGCCATCTCTGCACTCTTGCTTTGATCAGCTGCTTGATTGGCCCAACTTTCTGTGGGCATGGGGCCAGAAGCAGTTGCCTCTGCTGCTGCTGCTGCTGTTGCTGCTACTGTTGTGGCTGCTTTTGCCACTGCCACTATCATGGCAGCCACTTCTGCACCCCTGGGGCTGTGGCTGGACCTCACACTTCCCTCACCCATATCCAGCAGTTTTCCCACTGACCTTCTCCATTGCCTTCAGTATTTGTGTGTTGAGAAGTCTAGTAACTGCCACATCATAGGGATTCAGGTCCCTGAGGCCTGCACTAATGTGTCTACTATGTCCTGATCTCTTCTGGCATAGTCCATGCTGGATTGTGCTCTGCTCCCAACAACCATCCAGGTGGTCTTGGGCTGGGGAATTGTTTCCTTCTCTTATTTCATGGATTCTGTAGCTCTAGAATTTGTTTAGAGTCCTTTTTTATAGGTTTTTGGAAGGATTTGGAGGAGAGCTTAAATAAATCCCTATTTTTAAGCCACCATCTTATCTCCACTGCTGAATTCAGTTTTAAGTTCACCTTTACCAATATTTCTTTAAATCTTCTTATATGATGTAATGCCATTGTTATTAATCCCTTCCCTCTTAACTTTATTGGAGTCACATTCAGTTTTTATATAATTTTTTAAATAAAATTGTTAAATATCACAGGGTCAAGCACATATATACTTCTGGGTATCCAAGTTGTCATATGCTATTCTTTAGTCATTTTCCTTAAAGCTAATCTCCTCCCAGACCATATGCAGGCCCTCCTCCTGTATCTTCCACTCTTGTTTCATTAAAATGCAAATTCATCTTCTAAATACATACAACTCTTAACCATTCCCTGTGCACAAGTGCTTTGTATAGCAAAGAGTTCAGTAAATTATCAAATCAATGTTTCATTTTTCCTATAACTTATATTGGTCTATTAATTTACTAGAGTACTATAATCTTTATAAATGGCATTTAGGGAAGCAATTGACTTATACAAAATTATGTCACTTATTTTGTAAAATATTGTAATTTTTCAATAAATAATAGGCAGTGGTTCTCATATAGGATTTATATTGGATATTCCTCAAGTAATAATTTTAAATCAAGTTATTTCAAATTAAAGTCAAATGCATAATATCTTTTTAAGAAAGAATGTGCAATGAGTGAAGTTTTATGAGACTAAGGTGATTTGTAGTTTGGGGCAATTTTATATTTTTGGCCAGTTGAAGAAATTCAATTTTTTTTTGAAAGCTGTCAATGTGATTTTGCAAATTAATAAGTAACCTTATTCTTCTTGACAATAAGACATTCCTCTATGTAAAAGCAAACTTCTTTTTACCATTTATTACAAAAGGATTAAAAAGACATCAAATATTACTTATGTCGCTCATATTGTATAGAGAAAGGAATTGTGGACATTGGCCTATAAAACCAGATATTTGGACACTAAGGTCAGTGTCAGCTTGCTATATATGAACTTATTGGATTATGGTCCCTTGACTTTGTATCAGAGAACTGGGATTCAAGTCTGAGTTCTGCACTTTATTAGCCCTGCGATACTGAGGAAGTCACTTTAGTACTCTAAGTTTCAAATTGCTCATTTGTAACATAGGGGTAAAATATTTATACTGCTCCTAGCAGAACATCTAACTTTTTTGACTTCTTTTTCATTCTTCAGCTGCCTTCTTATTGTAAAGACTCTTTGTACCTGTGAGTCCTTGACAGAATTGCTGAGTTCTTCCCAAAGCACTATTTTGAGAAAAAAAAATTCAGACCACTCATCTTCCTCCCTTCTACTATGGCAAATGAAAGATGAAATGACTGGGGCAATAAAGGTTACATCTCCTGAGCAAATCAATTCATTAAGCAGTACATGCCAAATGCCCAGCAATGTGCACCATACATCCTCAGCTTAGCCTGGACCCCATATAGAGAAGAGATAGACTTTTATCTACTAAAAACAATTAATCAAATAAGTCCAATTAATTAAATGGAGAGAATAAAATATTAGGTAATCTCATTTCTAAGTGGATAGAAGATTAGGGACTTTCCAAGTTGTGAGAGAAAAAGAGAACAGGTGCAATTCCCTAAATACAGACGAATAAATGGATAATGCAACAGAGTCCTGCACCTAGTGCCAGTAAAGGCTTTCCTGTAATCTAACTCTGACAAGTTTTCTCACTTCCTTACCTTTTGTGGGCTAAGTGCTCGAGAGGCTGTTGCTGCTGCTGTTGCCAATTTAGTCACCCCCAAGGTCTGTTGCTGGCTTGGTCTGTGTGGCCTCCTCTGGACAATGCTCACTTCTCATCTCAGTGACAAAGATCTTTCTTGCTGGCCTTCTAAATTGCCTTAGGCTGGAAAGTTGTTTCACCCTGTCCTTTTGTAGGTTATGACACTCAACAATTCATTTGGAAGGAATCCGGCCAGCATGCCCGTCTGGGAGAGGGCTGGGCATGCAAAACCCAGGAGCAGGGGCAGGCCCAGGGTGGAAGTACTGGCTATGATGGCTTTACCAAGGCCTTTCAGCCCAGGACAGTAGTCTGTCCAAGACACAAGAGAAACCAGAGCAGAGTGTGTGGCCATGAGCAGGAGTCATCATGGAGGCCCCCAGCTCTCAGTCTAAAGGTTTGAAATTCATGTTCTTGAAATTCTGGGATCCATGATGACCAGGTAAAACAACTCTCATCCCTCCCTTCCTCACCCACTCACTCCCTTGGGAGAAACTGTGAGGTGCAAGATCTAAAAGAGGGGCTTCACTAGCCCTTTAGAGAGACATTTGGGAGAGTGTCTTTCTGGTGGTGCCAGAAGGAGACTAGACAGAGACGTGACACTAGCCCCACATCAGAAAAACATCAGAAGTTCCTGAAGCCTAGGGTGGTGGAGCTAGCAAATTTCAAAAACAGGACCCCAGGCATGCCTTCCTACAGCCAGAGGAAATGGCACATACCAGCACAGACAATTGCTGAGACCACCCATGCTGTGGCGCATCCCTTGGGGAAGTGGAGACATCCAGCAGCCAGACCAACATTCCTCCATACCTCATGGAACGAGAGGCCTCATCACCCAAAGCCAGTCAGCAGGCCTAGAGTTCCCAGCACAAGAAGCTTGAGACAGAGCCCCCTGGGTCCCAGAAGTAGAGACCCACTTTAAAAGCCAGGAAAAGGACAATCACCATTAAAAAACAATACAGAAAACCAAGAACTATTGATTCTTATTATGGAGACAGGCAAGATCAAAATAACAATTCCAAAGAGAACAACATTGACAATATATACACATCTGAAATCTTGTAGGGGAATGTGAACTGGTTTCCGGTCCAAAAAGCAAACGTGGAAGAACTCAAGGATTTTTAAAACCAAATTAGAGAGGTGAAAGAAAAAATGGAAAAAAATCACTAATCAGAACAAGTCATTAAAAGGAAAATTGGCAATATGGTTAAGGAGGTTCAGAATATAAATGGAGAAAATGTCTCATTGAAAAGAAAATTAACCAAATGGAAAAGGAAGTAAAGAAACTAAACAAAGAAAACAATAAGATAAAAATTAGAAATGAGGAAGTAGAATCTAATGACACTATGCGACATCAAGAATCATTTAAAGGGGCGTAGCCAAGATGGCAGCTGGAAAGCAGGGACTGGCGTGAGCTCCCCACGAAGTCCCTCCAAAAACCTATAAAAAATGGCTCTGAACCAAGTCTAGAACTGCAGAACCCACAAAGTGGCAGAGGGAAGCAGGGCTCCAGCCCAGGACTGGATGGTCTCTGGGCAAGGTCTATCCCAAACAGAGCTGGGAGCTGAGGGGAGCAGAGCTGAGCCAAGCAGAACCCAGCTTGGGCAGCGTAGACTGACCAGACTGCAGACCGACCGGACCAGGAGCCGGGCGGAGTATGCCCTAGCGACCTGAATCAGTGAGCTGTGGCATTTACCAGACCTCTCAACACACAAACAGCAAAGACAACAGAGCAGGTTACTGGGAGAAGCTGATGGGGACTGGGATAGAGTTTGCTGTTTGACCACTGCCCCACGGCAGCTGAGGAGGGGCAGCTTTAGAACTACAGCTGCAGTTCCTTCTGGCCCCAGTCCCACCTGGTGGGAGGAATTAAGTGGTTCATCAGAGCAGGAGTGAAGAGCCTGATGAAGATCTAAGCCCAGTCCTGATTGGGGGTTCTCGGGGAAGGAGGAGTGCTGGTGTGGCAGCGCATCCAACCAAGTGTGAAACATAGAACTCTTCAGTCTACAAGCAGTCATACCCCACTGAAAAACTCAAGGATCAAGTAAGTTGGCTGGGAACATAGCCAGACTGTGAAAACACACCCAGATTCTGTCTCAGACTCTTGAATCCTTCTTTGGTGACAAAGAAGACCAAAACATACAGTGAGAAGAAGTCATAGAGCCTACAACAAAAACCTCCAAGAAAAACATGAACTGCTCTCAGGC